>CAJVPN010001295.1:0-15603 GCA_910592215.1 Entrophospora candida
AAGTCCACTATAAAGAGATTTTTCGTTATAGTGGAAATTCGTTATAGTGGACAAAAATGCCCGGAACCGAGTGTCCACTATAACGAGCTTTGACTGTACATCTAAACTCGATAAGCCGGACGCAGCAATCAATTGTTTAAAGTACTTTATAATATAAATAAATGTCCGACTTGTCGAGTTTAGATGGATCCATGACTTTTGGAATTCACGCGCATGAAATTCAAATTAGCCAATCAGAATTTTGTATCCGAACACCCACCCCAAAATTTAAACTTCACGCACAACGTTTCCAAAGACAACTCTTTTAAAATTATGCAGAATTCAAATTATTTCATATGGTATATATTTGAATTAAATTCGAGCCAAGTCAAATCAAATTATTTATAGGGTTTAAATCGAATCAATGCAATGAATCAACCTGATCGCTCTCCGTATTTGTGAAGCCCTCGAAACATATCAAATGAAAGACATACTCGGGAGCTTTTGTCTTCTCAGCCGAAACGCTTCGGATCTTAGGTTTAGGTTCCACATGAAGCACCAATACAGAAATGGAGCTTTTAAGGAACCCAATTTTTCAATAGTCATTGAGACCTGAGGTAGGAGAAAATAAAATTATTTTCTATCCTGATTGTATACAATTGCTAAAAATCATTTTCAAAAAACAATACTGAGTAAAGACAATTTGATTAATAAAAACAATAATTTTAATTTGTAAGAGGAGGCATTTTTTTATTTGAAAGAAAATATACGGAAAAAACAAGTAGTTTAATAACATTTGTAAATTTCCCATGATAATTATTGTTCTTGCATCATTGCAATATACATACAACGATATAATAATTCTATATTCATCCGGGACACACATGTTTACATAATTTGGAACTTTCGATAATCATTACAATTCTTTTATTGCAACAAAACTGTAATATTGCAACATACCTGCAACTTTGGATATTACTATTACATAAAAACTATACATAGAGTTGCAACGTAATCACGATGCAGCTAGACCCGATTTTCTATTTATATTGTCTCATTTTTAAAAACATTATTATTATTATATTTATTAAAATGTAATTATTAGAACAAGACAAACATAAAAAATTGAATTGTTTTATCTATTCATTATATCAATTCATTTACTTCATTTTTGATGGTTTCAAATACCTTTGAACATTGAGAAACTATATGAGAACGTAAAATATACGGTCTGGCATCTTTAAAAAATGACAAACATAGCTTGCACGTAATTTGGTAATGTCAATCACCAAGACGGTTACCACGTGTAAAATATTATTATATTTTGGACCAATTTTATTTTTATTATCAGTAGCAAATTCATCTTTAATTATTATAAGAAAAAAAATGAAAAAGAAATGGTTTTTAAAATGCATAAAACATACTCGTGGGAAAAAAAGATTGATATAACTAGAAAAGTAAGGATCGTGGTCTACCTTTTATTTGAATGTAACATCACATAAATATTTTTAACAAATATTACAACATTGCAACACAACATTACAACACAACCGTAATTTGCAGTTGCAACACCGTAATACCATAATTTTACATTACAGGTGCCAACTTTAAACGGGAATGATCTGTATTATTCTTCCGGGCCAATTGAAAAATGAAAAACTAAAATTGTAGAAATGTCGCCTAATCATTAGTTGGTTGGTTGGTTATTAGCTAATATTGGTTGCCAAAACTATTTTGAAAAGCGAAAGTCAAAAAATAAAATCAAAAGTTATATGTCAAAACTAAATCAAAAGTCAATAGTCAAAAATCAAAACTAGTTTCGACTTTCGCACGGTTGCGAAACTCTCTAATTTTGGAAACCAACACTAGTCTCCATCCAATAAAAGACATCAGAAAAAAAAAATTAAAGGTGCACATTTATAATTTCTTCGATCAAACCGAAGAAAAAATCACTCCAGCAACGCATACAAGATTCCTTATAAGCCAGCCAGTTAAGTAAAAAATTATAGATTTTCTTTACCTTTTCGTTATGAATCTCTTGATTATTTTCTGACAAATAAAGATTAAAAAAGTTTACATATAAATTTTTATAAATTAAAATATTAAAAAAAATTACCTGAAAATTTATTTGAATTATCATTTACTTCATGTAAAGCAGTATCTAAATGTTTTTTTATTTGTCTCTTCATTTTTTTAATATTCTTTTTCACATTGACCTTGTAAAATTATTTCTGAGAAAAATGAAGCGCGGTCACCTAGAACAGAATCGGTATCTTCAATATTTTCATGACTTTTACTACGATCTCTACCAACTGCTATAACTTCATGACTTTCGCGACTTCCATGAATTCCATGACCTCCACGACTTCCGCGACTTCCGCAATTTCCACGATTTCCTTGATTTTGTTTCATTATACAGTAAATTATATATTAAAGGAGAATTTTAGTTTGAAATGAATAGAAAAAAAGTTTTAAAAAAGGTTTTAAATAAGTTCAAAATTTTTTTAAAAGAAAAGTATATTAAACTTTAAACTTACTACTATAATTTGCGTTGTAAAACTAATTTCGTTTAACAACGTGATGTTAATCAATATTTAAAGTTGTACAACTCAAATTAAAAGTAGTAGTACAATAGAGTATAACTGATAAACGCAAATCAACGCGATGTAAATTTAATTAAGATTGTTAATAATTTCATTCATAAAACTGGCACTTCATGACCAAATTGTACAATGTTTTTTCCATGACGTGGCCAAGAACATCCGCATGTGACACGTTAAATGAGATCAACTTTCCTGTCCTTTTTTCCGTGTAGACAAAGCCATGTGTGCATCACGTTTGAAGAAATGATCCCAATTTTTTTTTATGAACTAAAATCTATTTAATCAATTTTAATGCTAATTAAATGCAAATATTAAAGTTATCTATAAAATCCCAAATGATCTAGTTATTTGTTTGCTTGTCCTGTTTTGTTTATGTTGCTCATAATTAAATACTATATCATCGAAATACTCATTTCACGTTAGAAAATATACTACTTTATTTAAAACTCTCGTCCGTTTTTTTGATAGTTTGCAATTACATAGTAATTCAACAAAGAGTAAAAAGCGGAAATTAATTATTAAAAAGTAGTATATATAATAAATTTCAGCATTAAATTATTAATTTACCTTTAAATTTAGTTGCCCAATGTGTATAATTAATATCAACGAACTAAAAAACTCTTCCAATTGTTAATTATTTCATTCATAAAATAGTAAATGGAAACAAATTTTGTTTGTAAAAAAAATCTTATTACTTTTTTTTATTCGTATTAGATCCTCCTCACATAGGATTGGAAAAACATAGTAAACGTTGCTTATTGGTTAAAAACAATACAATTTTGTCACACAAAATTTGAAATATCACATTTTTATTACTTGTAAATGTCCAATTTCAGCCCGTATGATAACACTCTCATTAATTATGTTTACGGCATGCCATGCTGGACAAAAGTTGTAACAAGGAAATAATTGCAACATTTTGTTGTAACAAAAACAAAATGTAGTACATTCACTATATTAATATGTTACTGATCCTGCCCCGTGATGTCCAGATTACTTGTATAAGAAATGCTAACTAAATCGAGTAATGTAACGTTAATTTTTTGATTGGATTGATAAAAACAATCATAATTTCATTATTTATCGGCTGTGTTTCTATTTACATATCTTTATTGTAATTATTATAAACAAGTAAATTAACTTGTTAAAAAAAATTTAATCGTAAAGGATGTAGTAAATGACTTCGAAAAGGAAGCGAGTGTAACCGCGACAATAACATCAACGAATAAATATCTTTTTTTACGCCATAATAATTTCATTCGAATTATCATCCAATAGAATTCTAATATTCTTTTTTTAAAGTTATTTGTATTTATATTATTTAAGAAATCTTTAGTTCTTTCTTCAATTTTGTTTTTTAAAATTTAGATAGCAACGAGACCATTTTAAAATCCATAATAACAGTAATAATAATTAAAGATGTCTGCTAATTCTCAAATAAAAAATCCTTATGAAGAAAATCAATCACTTTCAAAAAAAATATCTAAACATCGAGGATGGGGACGTCCTGATATCTTTCATATGAGAGGATCTGTAAGTGATGTATTCCATTATTATTATTATTATTGATAATTAATTAATTGTTTGTTTATTTATTAATGCTATAGGTTATCGTTGCAATTATACCAATTGTTTTCTTTTCAACGGTTATTTCTACTGTTGTAACTGTTTTGTATATTGTTTTTGATAAAAAAAATATCACGCTACCTGATAGCATAAGTATGAGGATTATTATTATTATCATATACTATTATTATTTGTTTGATTTTTTGAAATTACTAAATAAGGATAAAATCTAATTGTGTTTTAGTTGGGTCTGTTGCCGTTGTTGTTGGTCTTTTATTAGCTTTTCGTACAAATAACGCTTATGATAGGTATTATGAAGGAAGAAAACTTTTTGGAGCTCTATGGTATTTCTTAATTTACTTTTTTAAATTTAATTTATGATTTTATAATGATGATGATGATGATGAAATCTTTGAATTTTAATTAGTACTCAAATTCGTAATGTTTCTCGTCTTACTTGGGTTGGTATTAGAGAATTCAAAAATCCTCAGGATCATAATGAAAAGGTTGCTATTATCAAGATGCTATTAGCATTTGCTGTGGCAGTCAAGCATCATTTGAGATTGGAATTTGGTACAGAATGGTTTGATTTAGAAGATCTTCTTCCTGATGGATTTCAATTGGCAGTATTTGATGGAAATGCAGGACAAGAGAATACAGATTTGGGGGGTGGAGGTAGTGAAGATCATAGAGATGACCCTAATCATCCTAGTAATCGTGACTTACCACCAAGTGAAGCACCAACAATTGTTGTCCATAATGATAATAATCATCATGGTTTACCACATACAAAAGCAGCAATTCGTTCATTGGCAGGTTCATGGAGTCAAACTTCCATTTATTTCAACAATGGTAGACTTAAGGATGATTCTCAATTGGATGCAAGCATGAGTTTACCCTTGGAAATAGTTTTTCATTTGGGTGCATATTATGATAGACAAGTTCTTGATAATAAAGATCCAGACAATCCAAGAATTACTGGAGCTGCATTTGGTGCTATATCTGGTTCTTTAAACACTTTAATTGATGTTTTAGGTAGTTTAGAAAGAATTGGCAATACTCCAATCCCATTTGCTTATAGAATTCACTTGTAAGCATTATAGTAATGATAGAGAATTATTTATTATTTATTGTTAAAATATTAAGAAGTTTTTTTTCTCACTCTCTCTTATTTTATTAGGAAACAAGCTGTAACCATTTATGTTTGGGTTCTTCCATTCACGCTTGTTTCAAAACTTTATTGGCTTACGATTCCAGTTGTTATGATGATTGCTTTTATTCTCTTTGGTGTTGAAGCTATTGGTAAGTTGGGGATTTGTTATCATGCTTTTCTTTCTTTATAAAGAATATAATTTAAATACTAAATATTATTATTTAAATAAATTACATTAGGATCTGAAATTGAAAATCCATTTGGTAAGTTTTATTTTATTTATTCATTTATTTTTGAAATAAAACAAAAAAATTAATAAATTAAATTCTTTTTAATAACAGGTTATGATAGAAATGATTTGCCATTAGATGAATATTGCAAGGTTAGTTTATTTCAGGGATTTCATTACTTTTAGCAAAATATATATCTTCAAAAATGATAATATTATTAATAACAATTAATATAGGATTTGGAAGCAGAAATTAAATATTTGCAAAAGTACCTTCCATCAAATTCAGCAAAAAACAAAAAAACTATTTAACCGTTATTCATTTATAATATTTATATTTATGTAATTTTAAAAATAATTAAATATATATATTCTATTTATATATGATGATGATGATTCTATTTGAAGCCAAAATTTTAAATTGAAACTTGTTGCATTGCAACATCTTGTTTTATGTCACTGCCAAATTTTCATCCAAGAGAATCTTTAAATCTATGAATCCAACATATACAATAATGAAATTAAAGAAAAGGATAAACCCAAAAATTTCTACTAAATAATTAAATAAAAAAAAAATATAAATAAATTTGAGAGTTTTTTCATGGAGTTTAATTCGTGATTTCACATATTACGTGAATTACTTACACTGCATAAATTAGCCATGCTTCAAATGTATACAATAACAGTAAAAATACTGTTATAAAACCGAATTGCTATATAAACTTTTGTTTATTTAAAAACAGTTTGATCATCATAAAGAAGAAAATTTCCACCATGGGCTAAGTGGGGGAAAAAAAACAAACTTTAGATTGGAAACTAGCCAAAAATCAAGAAAAAAGAACAGGATCTTTTGAAATTCATTATGAATTAGCGTGGCATACTTGCCTGATGTCATCAGCCACCAATCCACTGGCGGAGGATTTTTTCACAAATAATTCACAGGAAAGAAATAACCAATACACAATCACTACTATACCACTATCATCATTATCATCATTGTTTATAAATGTTTGAAATATTTAGGAAACATTTTACTTTTCCAAATAATTATTAAAAAACTTACTGGAAGTGTACAATAGTATGATAAAGTATCCAAAAAACCCCAATTAACGAATTTGAGAAGTGATCGAATGAAATTGTTGTTTAAGTTTTTACATACCTTGCAGAATGATAAAATGTTATCTTTATATACTACAAATTATATATATACAGTCCCCGGCGAAAAGAATGGCGGACAGGTTTTTTGAGATTATGCATATAATTTATTATTAATCAAAAAATTTTTTTTTGTATATACAAAAACAAACACTAACGTTACATTTTTTCTTATTAAATTAATATTCTGTGTGGCCTCCTTCTGCATCGATACACGCTTTAATCCGGTCTCGCATGCTATTGATGCATCGAAGTAACACATCATTATCAAGATCGTCCCATTCCTGCCTAATTATACCAAGAAAATTCTCTTGCGAGATTTTTTTCTTTTTTGCCACCATATCCTTAACCTTTCTCTCTACCTTTTTCTTCAAAAAAGCCCATACATTTTCGATAGGATTCATGTCTGGGCTGTATGAAGGCCAAGGGAGAACTCGTTTCGGAAGACAGTCTCGAACATCACATGAAGTGTGTTTCGGGTCATTATCCTGTTGGAAAACCCAGTTATGATCATGCAATGCATCCGCATTATCATATAAATGTCCATTCAGAATTTTTCAATATAAATGGCGATCCAGGTTTTCAGTAAATAAATGCATTTCAATTTTTCCCTTGGCGCTGATCGCTGCCCAAAAATGAACTTTATATGGATGCTTTACCATGGATGCAACAGGTTTTGCATTGCGAGACCATGAAAGAAGGGTATTTCGAAACATCTGGATTGTTATTTCATCAGTATCGTGCGTGTTTACGTGCCCAAGTCAAACGATTATTTTTTGCTTGTTGGGTTAAAAGAGGAACCTTTCTTGGAAGAACAGAAATGAAACCGAGGTTTTTAAGCTCACGACGTATAGTGCGTTCACTGATCTCAAGTTCAGGATCATTTTCTTTCAATTTAGCTTTAAGTTCACCCGCCGTAGTGAAATGATTGTGTTTCAGAATTTTTCCGATATGGCGGCGTTTTTCAGAGGTCAATTTTCTTGGACGACCAGAAGAGTGACCTACAGGAATTTTTCCGGTTTTACACAATAAACTGACGTACCGCTCACAAGAGCGTAGAGGAATACCCAATCGTTGAGAAATTTCCTTCGGATTGCGAATGTTTTGTTGCCAGAGTGACTTAACAGAGTTTCGTTGTACTTCAAGAGGGTTGGTGCCATTTTGAAATGTAAAAACAAGATGTAAACAATATTAAACGTCATTGTTTACACATTTTTTTAAAAAATAGCACTTCATTACTTGATTTGGTAATATAAATTATGATCTAAACTGGAAAAATGGTGAAGCTACAGCAAAAAAGAAGACAGCATTCCCACCGCCATTCTTTTCGCCGGGGACTGTATATATTAAATCTTTTTTCCGCAATTGAATTCTTTCAAAATAACAGATAAAAATTTTACAGTGAAATAAATTGTTAATCCCAAAAGAGACCAATATGTAAAACAAGATTTAACTGAGTATTTGTGTGAGCTTTTTATAACAGATAATATAAGAACTAAATAAGAATATGTGTTAAATTAATGTAAATGATTTATATATTTTTATTAGTTAAACTTAGTAATAATGATAAATTAGGTAGAATAAAAAAAGATCATAATTTAATTAGTGTATTCTTAAATTTTGTAATCCATCAGTATTGATCTTTTCTAATCTCTTATATTCTTCTAAAGCTGCTTTAGAAATCTTTAATTGTGAATAGTCAAACCCTAAAATGTGTAGTTTTTCTAAAGAAGGTGCTCGACTCATTGCAACATATATTTGACCTTCAGCAAACATGTTTTCATCAACATTTAATGTTACATGTGGTAAAGTTAGGCCTTGTGTTTTATGAACAGTTAAGGCGAATGCATTTTGAAGAGGGAATTGCTGCCTAGATGCTCTCTTGCCATCAATTTCAAAATGACTGGTTTCTTTTTGAACTATAATCTTATTTATACTTGTTAAAGTAGGAAACATCACTTCAACATTATTATCATCATGAATTTTTGTAACAATTCCAATAGTACCATTGCATATATTTTCATCAAACAATTTATTATTAAGGAACATTACACATGCACCTTCCTGTAGATATAATTTATGAGGTAGGTTTGTTAAATTTTTGAATTGATTAATTGAATCTTCTTTATTCAGTGTTACAAAATCCATAGTATCAACAGATTCTGAAATAATTGGATTATTGCATGTTTCATCAAAAGGTAGATAATCAAAAAAGATTGTGTTAAGATTTTCAGCTGCTTGTCGAGTGCCAACTACATGAGTGGTGTTGTAAAAATTACAGAGACTTTTATGCTCATCAATTTTTGATTGAATGATTTCTTTAGTTCTTACTGATATATTTCCTGTTCTTATTTCCTGAAGAATTTTATAAAACTCAAGATCATTTATTTGTTTTTGTGGTGTTGTTAAAAAAAGAGGGAAGAATCTTTTCCAAACTGGTGATCTAAAAACATAAGAAGGGTGTACAGGGGGAAGTTGAGCCAAATCTCCAACAATAAGTGTAGGTATTTCTCCAAATATAAAATTGTTATTGTGGACTCTAGCAAAGAGATTGCTAATAAATGTAAATAAATCACTATCTACCATTTTTAATTCTATTTTATCTGTAGGATTAGAAAAAATCAATGTCTCATACCCCCCTCCTTTGCAAAGTCTTATTTTTAAGGATGAATGTATTGTCCTCCCTCCAATATTTTGGGCAGCTACACCTGTGGGGGCTATTAAAAGGTATTTCTTTTTTTTTGTTTCAAGAAAATTTATTACTTGCTTTGTCATAAAAGTTTTGCCAGTTCCAGCTGAACCTGTCAAAAAAAAATATGGATATTTTCCATCAAATGGTCTACCCCACGAATTACACAGAATGCTATATATGTTGTATTGTTCATTTTGGAGTGACAATGAAGATTTTGCATGGAGAGGTATGTGGTATCTCTCTAATGATAATAATTGATTAAAAATAAGATCAGATAGACTTTGATTTTTAAGTTCAGGCAAAATTGATTTTAAAATTAATTTATATGATTTAGATATAAAGTTTTTTTGATCTAAATAACTTTTTTTAAGTGAGTTGACTGCTTGGTCATATCTTAAGGGAAATAGAGATTGGAATCTTTCTCTGTATGTGGTGTAATTTCCTATTAAATCTTCTTCAGAACGTGTAGGAATTTTCATTATAAGATATTGAAAAAAAAATGGTTCACCATCTTCTACCTTGTAAACAGTGAAGCGTAGAAGAATAGGAGATTTCCTTTGGGCTACAATTCTATTTTTTCTGTCTTTAGTATAAAATAACTTAGATCTTGGACCAGGAACATTAGATCTAATTGTGTAATTTTGGAAATAATCAGGGTATGTAAGATTTTCAAAAATTTCATGTTCTGGTCTATCAAAATATTTGTCTATTGCATCATCCCAGCATGGAGTTTGCTCATCTTCCTCATCTTCATTTTCATTTTCACCATCATTGTCACCAATTGACCTATTATTAAGTAAGTGTACTGATTTTACAGATCTTAAGCAATATTCTGAAGGTGCAGAAGGAAAATAATGTACTGAAACAGAGCATCTTGTTATTGGATATTGAAGCAAGAGTATCATTAATTCCATTGCACCTAATCTCCTTGCAACAATATGTTTACGGTATTCATCAGTTTCATTGATATCAAACAGCTCAGAAGGTTCAGATTTTGTAACATATTTTGTGATGTACCTTGCAAAACCTGTGGAAGTAATAAATTGAAAGTTAATATGCCCATTCCATATTAATAAAGTTTCTGGATGATAAGGAACAATCATCCTATCTTCCTCTTTTGTCCGACGGTAGATATGAATCAGGTGAGCAATATGTTTCTTTAGACAGTGGCTGAGGGAACCCTTTAGAACATTGTTCTCCATTGGGGCCTTGTCCACCACACCTTTGATCACAATGGTGTACTTGAAACTTCACAACTAAATCATATAACATTTTTTCTGTAACAGGATCAGGTAAATCAGCACGTATCACATTTAAGGAAATCAATTCATTTGTTTTTTTTTCTGTGTAGGCAAAGCCATGTGTATGGATTGTGCCACGATTCTGGAATTCATCTCTTTCAAAATAATGTTTCCATTTACCCCAGTTCACCAATTTAGGATTTTTCCACAATTTGTTTCGTATATTTGTCAGTCTATTCCGATAATGCAAGTATGTATGTAATGGACGATTACTTGGTAAAGTATCGCCATTATCAGTAGAGCTCAATATTTCATGTAGATGAGACCATTTACCCTCTGCCATTGTCAAAGTATAAAATATTTGAGGTAAACCATAAGCACTTATCATTGTATTGACCTGAAGCTGTTTTTTTTTAAAGAAAGGAGATGCAGTTCTTAGACTTGAAGGTAATGTTGTAGTTTTTGTTTCATCTAAAACCTTTGAATTATTATATGAACTTTGAGTAATTAAATCAGCTCGTGTTGGGTGATGCTCACGATTTACATTTCGGGTAGATAATATACGATGTTGATTTTGAAAATTTCTCCTTTTTTCAAGTTGTAAATATGACCAATGTGGCCAATACCAATGTAAGCGAAACCGTGGATCAGGGCAAAGCATCCGTATTTTTATATATTTTCCATAACTGTCTACTGAAGGCTGAAAATTTAGAACATTTTTAACATATTCATAATGTCCTATTCCATTAGGAAAAAGGTCAGGAAACATCAGGGCTTCTAAATCAGGATTTCCAAATAATAATGGTAGCCTATGATTGTTAGATATAATTGAACCTGCTATTAATCTATTATAATTTGCATCTTCTTCATGTACCTCTATAGGAAAAGAATCATTTGGAACAACCAAATCAGGTGTACAAGGGGTTTTATCTGAAAGCCTGCTATGGTAAAGATTAAAAATATTATCATTACTCTCAATTGTTTGACGTGCTAATGGCAGTTGTAAAGGTATAGGGTCTACAGGTGAAGCTTTTGAAATAGTAATGTCAGATGCATATTTTTTTATAAGAGGATTGTTGTTTTTTAACCATTCTGATGCAGGGACTAAAGAATCATGAAACCATCTTTGGGGCTCATTTACATTAAGGAAAGCACCAATTGCTCCAGAGTAGAGTTCCAAAGTATAGTAATTATGTGTTATTCCAATTACACCCTCCAAATGTCTATAATTAGTGTAAGGATTTGATCCAGAAGCACGCCCCAATGAACAGTTCATGTGAACTGGTGAAAGATATCTTCGATGCAGAATAGGAACATTGTTGATCTGTTCAGGTATTTTTCTTAACAAAGGTGCAAGTCTACGAGTTTTTGGATTTTTACATCCATTACAAACAGCCACTTGTGTTATATTTTTATTGTTTATACGTGTGTGTAAAGATGTATTAGGAAAAGCTATAATCAATGTATATAATTCATCTGGATTATATGGCAACCATTTGATAGAGGAATTCATCATTAGCATTGAACAGTAAGCACAAGGCACATTTGGATATTCAAATAGTATTTTAGTTGCAAATTCATTTAAGAGATTTTGGAGATTTGAAGAAGGAGTCCAAGGAGGGAAAATATTAGAATTTTGATAATTAATATTATTTGAATCATTTATAAAATAGTTATTAAGACTGGGAGCATTTGAAAGATTCTGATTGATTTCATTACATTGAACATATGAGTCAAAAAAAGAATAATCAAGTTTAGGTTTTTTAGAATTGTTAGAGTTTTCAATATCTTCTGGTGCATAATTTGAAAATTGAAAATGTTGAAAGTTATGTTTAGACATGATTATTATAATTTAATATTTTAAAATTCACAAATGTTAAAACATTTATCTTATATATATATATGTGTGTGTGTGTTTTTTTTTATTATATTTATGCGAGTTAAAAGTACAGCATATAAAATTTAAATAAATATATAATATTTTCTTCCTAATATTGTTCTATAATAAATTAATGTTTATAATTTAAAAATAAATATAAAAAAAAAAGGTAAAATAATTTATTTTTTATGCTCATCATTTTCATCTTGGAATTCTTTTGCTAAATCAATATATGAAGTACTAGAAGTAGGTGTTTTGTTGGTAGATGAAGATGAAGTGGATGAAGGTGTTTTGATAGGTGATGTAGGAGTGTTTGAACTTTTTTTTCTTTTATTATTTGTTTTGAATTTATTTTCAATTTTTTCCAACTCATCATCTATGTCATCATATTTTCGTTCATTATTGTTAGTTTTTTGTTCTGATTGTGGAAAATTCCATTCTATTTCTGTAGCTTCTAAATGTAACGCATTGGACCTACTAATTCTCATTTTACCTACAATTGAAAAAACACATTTAATTAAATTTTTTTTTAATGCCGTGTACCTGTTATTATATTCATAAGAAACATATATATTGGAATCAATAGAATTTTTAGTAGTTGGATTATAAATTTTTCGTTTGATAATGAAATGGTCTCTTGTGTTGTCTTCAACGTAAGAATTATTTTGCACTACACCAGAAAATATCAAAAGTTGGCTTTGATTCATTGGCAAGTCTTCTTCGGTTAAATCCTCATTGTCATTAACAATGATCGTTTGTATTAAGTGTAGCTAAATTTCAAAAACATTTAGTTAATATAAAAACAAAAATTTCAAAAAGATATTAATATTATTTTAATTACGTATTCAGTGTTATCTTCAAGCGCAGAGTTTTTTTGTTAAAGTTGACAATATTTTCATCTTTATTACTATTAAAAAATCCTTTAAACAATAATCCTCTAAAACCGCCTATTTCTGTCCTGTATATCGCAGTACCAGATATACTATTGATAGTTATAACAACTGATTTAATGAAACAATTTGAAATGAATACTGACGACATAATTTTTTTTAAAAAATATTTAATATTGGTGTGGAATTAGTATGGATTTTTTGAATATTTATATTTTTTGTTTTTTGAATTATCCTGATTGGTGACACTGAATCGAGGAATTACACAGTAATTACCCGAAAATAAAATCCGAAATCACACGAAATTTCCTCTAGCGGGGAAATTTGTGTAATTCCTGGATCTTTGGGCAATTACTAATACTAATCTAAAAAAAAAAAATATTCATTCAAAAATGAATACATATTTATATCTTTTTTTTTCTTTATAAATACAACATTTGTACCAAAAGAATTTATTCGGGGGAATGATCAATGATCAATGATCATGATCATTGATAATAAACTGATAATAATAATAAATAAGAAATAAAATTGATTAATAATTATCAATGATGATTATCAGTTTATTATCAATGATCATGATCAATGATAACAATATTTATACAACTGTATATATCAAAAAAAAAATTATAAAAAATTCGACCAAAAATGTACATTGACGTTGTACCGGTTTAATTTTGTTGTTTCCTTACGTTAAAAAAAAGAGTAGCACGAATAGAATGAACTTGGAAAATTTTTGTGAAGTATGCAATTCTTTTAAGAAGGCCCTGTAAAAAATGCCACTCCAGAATATTTCCATTATATCTCCGTGATCATGTTTATCATTCCGTAAACGTTCTAGTTTATTTTATAAAAGCAAACAATCAGTTGAGTAAGCAATTCGGATTTTTTCCAGGATATCATATAAGGATTTGCATTACGAATTTACGAATAGAAACTCTAGCAAAAATTGAGGGTGAACTTTGAATTTTATTTTATTGTGAGATATGCACCCCACTGATCATTATCAATTATTTTTGTTAATATAACAAAAAAATGAACAAGGAAATAGACTTTTCCACATTCAATCACAAAAAGTCTAGGAGAAATACAACTTGAGAAAAACAATGATGCTTTAATAATGATTCAGAAAATAATGGTAAAGATTATTTAATAGAAATAAAATTAGATTCTTATAAATTATTCTAAATATATATTTTTTTTAACATAGTTAGTAATTCTGTTATTGAAAGCAAATTCTAAAAAAGAAAGGATTGGTTTATGTGAACCACATTAATGTCAACATACCAATACCAAAAAGAAAAGGATGATTTTTCAATGATGAAACATAGATCTTGATTCTTAAGCTCAGGTAAAAGCAACCTTAAGATTGTTGCACATGCTTCTGAAATGGTGTTCTTTTTTTTAAGTAGCTATTTTTAAGTGAATTTATTGCTTTGTTGTATCTTGGGGGAATCTTTCTCAATATGTGGTAAAATATCCTAGCAAGTCTTGCTCTGATTTTGCTGCAACCTTTATCACAAGGTGTTGAAAGAAAAAGGGCTCAATATGTATCTAGCAAAACATAAAGAATGAGTGGCATTCACTGGACAATCACCCTACCTTTTTTATCTTTGATGGTGTTGAATAATTTTCAATTTCAGACCTGGGGTTTTGGATCTGATTGTAGCTGAGGGAACCCTTTACAACATGATCAAATCATGCAACATTTTTTCCATGATGGGGTCAGGAATTCCTGTATGTAAAGCCATGCATGTGGGTTTTGAAATTCTACATGTTTGAAGAAATGCTTCCACTTACCTAATTCACCATCCCAGGGTCCTTCCACAACTTGTTCCAGCATATTTTGGTAGTGCAGGTAGATGTCTAATGGGTGATTGCTTGGCATGGTGTTGCCACTTCATGCAAGTGAGTCCATTTGTCTTTGGCCATCATCAAGTCATAGAAGATCTGAGAAGGCCTTACGCATTTTTGATGGCCAATATCTGGTTCTAATTTTGAAAATTTCTTCTTTTCTCAAACACCAATGTGGCTAGTACTAACACAAGCAAGACCTAGCTATCTATTGAGGGTAGTATTTTTTAATATACTCATAGTGCCCCTTTTCATTGGGGGGAAACATAAAAGCTTTCAGATCACGGTTTCCAAATAAGATCAGAAGTTTGACATTGTTTGATTCAACAAAACTCACAATCAGTATACTGTAGTTTGTGTCA
>CAJVPN010001296.1:0-15597 GCA_910592215.1 Entrophospora candida
GAACAGGAAGATGATGTTAGTGAAGTGAAAATGATGATAGTGATGTATATACATCTGAATCAGTGACTAATATTAGTAATTAAATCTGTTTTGTTTTTTTTAATAATAATAAAAATTTTTTTTAAAAAATAAAAAAGATCGGCAGATGCAGTGCGCATCATGCGCATGAAGTTTGAAATTTTCATGCAATTTCCCATCCCTATCTACAACAAATTATTTTTTTGAGAAAATCTCTCTATTACATCAAAACTAAAGACATATTATATCAACTAACAGAGCAATTTTTTTAAAAGGTAGGACAGAAAGTGACTTCTATACTTTTAAATTTGCCCAAAATTTAGGAGGTCTTTAGACCGAGCCAACTATAGAGTTTCCAGCTGCTCTAGAGAGTATCAATCTATTTTTTCTTTTAGGTGGGACTTATGGCCAGAATTTCTATTCGTAATACACATTCTTATTTGAATTATTTGTATACAACTCAATCTTAATTTGAATTTATTCATTTTATTTGAATTACTCATTATTCGTTTTAGTGACGAATATTCGGTACTACATACCAAATTAGAAATGCTAAAATAACATTTCAAATTATGGCTGCCCAATCGTGTTTCGGACATGTGACCTAACCTCTCGTGTTTAATTTTTTTTATATTCGAATTTTTATTTATATCGTTTAAATTAATTTTAAAAGAAAAGATTAACGTCACTTTTTGACCAAGTACAAGTTAAAATATTCGAATTAAAATTTAAATTAATATTTCGGGTCTTGTTTTATAAGAGTAGAATTTCTATTCGTAGTTTTATTCGTTTTGTTCGAATTACTCGTTTATTCGCTTTATTCGCTTTATTCGTTTTATTCGCTTTATTCGCTGTTTTATTCATTTTATTCGATTACTCGTTTTATCAAATTATTTGTTTATCAAGTTATTCATTTTATTCAATAAAAATTATTGTTGTTTTAAACGTTGCGCATGACTTGTTTATGAGGACGATGATCATTGCTTATTTGGTATGTAATACCGAGTATTCACGTGTAACCGAATATTCATTGAATATTTGAATAATAATATCACTACGTTTTATTCATTATTTGAAGTGTTCGTTTTATTTGGGTAAGCATTTAATGTAATTCGAATACTCAAATTCATCATGAATAAAATAAATATTTCTTATTCGAATAGAAACCTACTACGACTATTTTCTAGTAAAAAAATTATTACTACCACCACAAAGGGAAAAAACAACTATTGAAAAAAAGAGAAAATTTTTTAATTGGATATTACTATCAGTTATTATTATTATTATTATTACTATTATTATTATTATTATTATTTATTATTATTATTATTATTATTATTATTATTATTATTACTATTATTATTATCATCATCATCATCATCATTATTATTATTATTATTATTATTTTAATGATTCGTTTTATACGAATTTGCCAGTTAAAAACTTTCACGTGATTAAATTAACCTGTTAGCCGATTAATAAGTTAACCGGTTATAGTTAGCCATTTCTAAAATTAACCGGTTAACTCTTAATTTTTACGGTTGGTACCGGTTATAAAACTGTCACAATGGTAAACAATTTTGAACCCTGAACTTTCATTGTAGCACAAATTCTCAAAAAAACGAAGTACTCTCGAACATTTTTGCAATGTTTGTTTTCGAGTATTCCTAAAAGGAAATGTTTTCAAGTATTCGTAATGAATGTTTTCAAAACTAATGGATTCTTTTTTAAAATGCTTTTTGGGGCTATGTACAAAACTTTAACCAAATTTAGTTTAGACGCCCAATGAATAATAATCATTTAATGAAATCATTAATAATAAACATTTAAAACCTAAATCTATCTAAAAGTAACGAAACCCCCCTAAATAACTTCTATTAAAAAATATCTCCAAATAAAATATATCCCAAATAAAAAACCCTTAAACAAACACCCGTATAATCTATAATAAGATATAATCTATTTTCATATATACATATGTCATAATATTTAATAAAAGTCTATTATAAAAAAATATCTATATTATATAATGTTTTTATATATTTATATATTTATATATGTTATTGCTCCCATTTTTGAAATAAATCCATAATATCATTTTTCATTCCTTTAACAATACGACTTCTCATCTCTTCGTCACGCTGTCTAATCAAATCTTTCAACATGTCGATCTGACGTTCTTTATCCTCCAACATACCAACAGCTTTAACCAAACGTTTTTGAAATACAGAAATTGTTTCATTGGGATCATTAGGTGGGAATAAAAGTTCTGCAAATGAAGAAGAAGAAGAAGTTATTGCTGTTGTTGTATCATTTGAACCAGCAGCACTATTATTAGCTGCTGCTGTAGTAGTAGTAGTAGTTATTTCTGAAGATTCAGGATTTGGATTATTATTATTGGAAGATTGTTGCCAAAACCAACTAAGTGGTGATGTGTTATTATTATTGTTGTCATTAGTTGTTGAAGTTAATAATTGTTGCTGCTGCTGCTGCTGACGATGATGATGTTGTTGATTATCTCTTTTTTGAGAAAATCTAAAAGTTTCAAATCTTCCAGAAGGCGAGACAATGTCACCACTACCACCACTATGTTTTCTTCTGACACTTTTTTGTATGGATGTAAATGATTGAGATGTGTCATTGCTATTATTATTGTTGTTGTTGTTATTATTATTATTAATAGTATTATTGTTATTAGTATTAGTATTAGCAGCAGCAGTATTATTAATAGGACCACCACCGACAGAAATACTACGCCATCTTATTAGAGTTCCACCACCACCAGTGGTAGTATTATTTGTTGTCGAAGAATTAAGACGATGATGGAGACTTCCAGATTCACCAAAATTATTAATGTTTGTTGGTGAAGGATTCGGGGTTGGGATGTGTTGGGATATAGAAATATTTTTTGGTTTACCCAATAACTGCGTTCCTTTACCTCTATTTGTAGCATGCTATATTGAAAGAATATAAGTGATTGAATGTGAGTGGAGGAGTAAATAAGAATTTATTATTATAAATAAAATTAAAAGGAATATGAATGAAAATGTAACAGCAAATACCTGAACTACACTTCTTCTTCTTAAATTACCCTCAAATGATCTTGATGATTTTCTTGCGTTAGTATTATTAGTAGTAGTAGCAGTAGTAGAAGAAATAATTTCATCATCAATTTCCATCCTTCTACTATCATCATCGTCAACATCATCGTCGTCGTGTTCCCAAGGATCATCTTCATCGTTGTTATTTTTTTTGTTACTATTGTTCCTTTTATTCTTATTCTTTTTATTATTTACTTCTAATTCATCAACGGAATTATCATCATCATCGGAATCATCGTCATCAGAATACGAAACAACACTAGGTTTTAAACGTTTATTACGATGACCATCCTTATTATTTTTGCTATTACGACTACCTCCATTATTATTACCAGCAGTAGATTTATTTGGTAATAATTTTTTATTAATATTTAATTTTTTAATTTTATTAATATTATTATCATCATCATTTCCTCCATAATGCTCATCATATAAACCATCATAATCTTGATATCCGTTATCATCCTCGTCTTCATAATAATCTTCATAATTGCCATCATTATCATTGTTATTGCTATTATTATTATTACTGTTATTATTATCAATAGTATTACGACGTGTATATTTTCTTTTTTGTCTTTTACTACCAGAACGCCTAATCAACTTTAATACAAGATCACCATCATTATTACCATAGTCTTCTTCTTCTTCTTCAATATTATTATTATGATGATTAGTTGCTGTGGGCGATTGATCAGCATTTACAATAGGGTTTTTATCAGGGTCTTGATAATATTCATTTGGTCTGGAAAGTAGATAATCAAAGAATGCATCGATATGAATTGATTTCATCCATTTCTATAATATATGTACGTACACATTAGTAATGTGACGAAGATCTTAACCATAACAAGTTATAGTGACTAGAAGAACGATTCACGTGACATATCACATATCACACATTCACAAAAATAACAACACAACATACCTTGAGCCTTACGGCGTATTGTTGAATTTTTTGAGGACTAGAATCAGCAGTACGTTCAACACCTAGTTGTTGAGCTAATTTTGTCCAAGTCTTAATTTCACCAGAATGATGTTTTGATACTAATTGATAAAGAGTCCAAGTATCAAAATTTTTACCATCAGATTTTGGCACAGAGTTGAAAGAACGTATCAATGGAGTATAATCCATATCAGCTGGAGCATTTGGATTACAATAAGTTATGAAATCAATATATTTATTGGCAAAATTTGATTCGATCATGTCATCTTTGGTGGGGGGATGACGACCAACTGAATTGGTGGTTTTTGAAGTGGAATTGGAGGATAGCGATGATGAGGATGAGGAAAAAGGAGGAGTTGTTGATATTGATAGATTTAATTTTGATGCGATTGATTTATTTGTTGGAATTATTATTTTATTCTTTGGTTTTGAATTATTATTGTTGATTTTTGGTTTTTGAATTGAGAATGAAGAGGGAGAAGAGATGTCGATATTATCATCTGTCATCGTCATCATATTATTGTTGCTGTTGTTGTTGTTGTCATTGATAATCTTGAGATTAGTTCTGGTTTTTCTGGTCGATCTTTGTGATAAAGAAGGAGGTGATGATTTTGATGAGGTCGAGGTTGAGGAGAATTTTAAAGAATCTTTATTTATATTAGGAGATGGCGCTGAAGGTAATTCAGTTGTGTTATTATTATTATTGTTGTCATTGTTGATAATGGTGGTGGTGGTGGTGGTGGTGGTGGTGGTGGATGTTGATGATGATGACGACGCTGTTAAGGTAGAAATTGGATCTTGCGTAGTTGCTGTTGAAGGTAGAATGATTGACGAGGATGTTATTACTTCTTCGGCTTCTTCTTCTCTTAATACTGCTTCTTCTTCAGTAACTGTGGTTGTAAGTGCTGTAGAATGAACATTGTCGTCAATAACATTAACATTATTATTGTTGTTATTAATGTCGTCGCCATTGTCATTAGAAATAGCTAACAATAGCTGATTTTCTTCATTGTATTCTTTTTTATCGATGGTAATTTCATAAGGGGAAGGAGGTTTGGAAGGTTGCGGTAGAAAAGGTAGAATAGAAGAGCCAGAAGAAGAAGAAGAAGAGGAAGTTGTGGTTGTAATGTTAGCAATAGTAGTAGATGCAGTGACAATTGTATCATCATCTAGATTATCATCTAGATTATTATTGTTGTTATTTGTAGTAGATGTAGGTGATGATGGTGATGATAATAATAATAGATTATTATCATTGTTATTTGTTGATAGCATCGTGTTAATTTGATTGTTATTATTGGTTGAAGTATTATTTTGTTGTTCTGATGATAAAAACATTTTCGATTATTGTTGTTAATTGTTTGAAAAAAAATTTTTCTTAATAAAAAATTAATTAATGAAAAAAAGGAATTTTTTAAGAAAAAAAAATTTTAGGAAAAAAATAAAATAAAAAAAAATTCTCAATTAATAAAGTGTATTTATATAATAAAATTTTTTAATTATAGATAATATAATAGTTATTATAGTAATTTTTTAAAATGATAATAAAAACAAACATTCGCAAAGAAAAAAAATATTTAAGTTTTTTTATTATTAATATTTTTATATTTTTATTATTATTTTTTATTATTATTTTTATTATTCTGCTTTATTAAGTAAGGAAGCAAAAAAATCATTATCATCATATTTTATTTATATATATATATATTATCCCTCCTATAAAATTATAAAATAATTTATTTATTTATTTATTTATTATTTTACACGCCAAAATAAATTTTTTTTTTTTTTTAATCATAATTACTAATTACCGAGATTTAATGAATTGCGAGTGTGATTTGAATTGAGATGAATTTGGTAATGAAAAGTTGAATTTGAAACTGTAGCAATTGAAAAAATTAGTTGTGAAGTTTGAATAAAACAATAATAATTAAAATTACCATAATTAATAATAATAATAAGACAACAAATATCATCATATTTTAACATCATCAGAACAACAATGAATAAAAATATATAACAAATTAATTAAATGAAAATAATGATTTATTATTTTATTTGAGTAAATTAAAAAAAATTGACTTGAAAAGGAATTAATTCGATACTTATTATCATCCATCAATTAATTATTAATTCGTTATTATTGTTTTTTGTTGGATAATAAATAAATAGATTTATATATTTATTTATTTATTTATTTATTTATTTATTATTATAAATTGTACATTATAAAAAAAATGTCATTGTTTTTGAAAAAGTAATTCTGTAACAATAAAACTCAGCCACTAGCAAAAAAAGTTATAAAAAATAATAATAATGTCATTGTAACTTCTTTAGTAATTATTTATTTATTTGTTTATTTTATTTATAAATATTGTTAATATTATTTGTTAATTCGTTGATTTTGGTACAACTACTTAACTTAATAATGAAATATATATATATGTCCCCAATCTCCACTAATTTGGCTTTATATTTTAGCATTTTTTTTAAAGTTTTCAAATAAAGATCAATTCACCTAATTAAAATTCAATTAATCACTAAATATGTCTGTGTAACTATGTGTATATGTATTAGTATATATATAATATCTACATATACATATATATATATATATATATATATATATTTATGTAAAAACCAGTTTTTCATTAGACAAGAGATTTATTTGTGTGTATTGATTTTAAAAGGAAATATTTGTCATCGTCCATCGAGTAGCTGTCAAGTAGCCGCAAAGTGATTTTAGAAAATTTTACATGATAGACTTTACTTACTATTCAAAGTATTGTCTGTCATCTAAGCAAACGTCAACATCAAAGATTTTATTGTGGCGATTTCTTTATCTTTCTGATATTGATCAACGAAAGCATCACGATTAAGAAAGACTTTTTTGTCACCATCGCACCACATTCTCCGTGGAAAACTTATTCTCGATAAAAACAAAAAAAGTGTGACACACTTTCTCTACCATCATCATCATCTTTATCATCGGTCCCAGAATCAAAATTTAAGCATAAACAATAACGATGAATGAAGACAGCATTGGCAAGATAATTAAAATTAGAGTACAGTACAGTATATCCATCCATGCAAAAGAATGTGGTTTATGGAAAAAGTGTAGTGTGTCATCTTGGATAGTTAGCTATTAATCCATCCAATCATCATCGACTCAACAACCAATTAATGCCGGTGATGAAGCTGATCGTAGAAAAGTCAACAACTATTTGTGTCCAGCTCAACATTGTCGTGAGTCACTTTGCTTCTATATGTTAGAACTGTTACATTGTAATAAACAAATCCTAGAGGCCAATGACTTGTAAATCTAAACTACCGCGTCACACATACTGTATGATAGATAGATAAAAGAACCAAACCTTAAAGGGGAAATTTCTCTATCACGTAGATCTAACTCCAACTTCCAATCATAGATGTTCAATCAACATCCAATTACGACCGTCGTACTTTTCACATGACGATTTAATTTGATTGCCGTGTCATATTTCATAACTATAACTTATATAGAACAAGAACAATATCTAATATATGTGATTATTGCTATCATTATATTGTTGTTCTATAATACTCATGTATTAATATAGATTAATTACTTCAAAATATATCTACAGCTATACATAATTATTCTTTCTTTCTCATACACAACTTTCTCACTCTCTTTAAATATTAATGAAATGATCCTAAAATGGTTTAGTTTCATTCCTGATTCCTCCCTTTATTATTTCTTAAATAATAAATAACATCCAATTAATGGGGCCTTTTCTAGTCCCCATTTATCTATCCCTAAAAACAAAATTAATGATTTATTCATAAAGGTAATACAAAAAGCACAGAAATCAGACATTTTGAATGAATGAATGAAAGAGCAACATTTTTAATAATAAAATTAAGAATCTGTAATCGATAAATTGGGGGAAAAAACAAAAACAAAAATCAATCAGCAATAATGAGCGAGTGAGTGAGCGAGTAAGTGAGAGCAAGTAAATGAATGAATATTATTAGTTTTTTCAATTGTTCTCCTGAATAATGTCGATTCTATATTTTTTTTTATTTTAAAATAAAAAAATTTTTGGGCCAAATTTTAAATCAATCAAATCAATCAATCATAAACATTCAGGATTAATTCCCTTATTTATTCATAAATAACATATGACACACTATTTTATTAACTGAATTTATTCAAACTCAAATTTGCTTTTTTATCATCAACAGAATACTCCCTTTTTTTAATAAAAAAGAATTTGGGGTACTGCTGCACATGCACACAAAAACTTTTAATAATTTTATTATCTCTTTTTTTTTCTCTTTTATCTTTCATACATACATATATATAAATATATATATTAATACATATAAATTATAAAAAATATTTATATATAGATACATAAAACAATAGCAGATTACTTATTATTGCCACTGCAATTACATTTTTCAATAAAAAAATTAAAAAAATTCCAAAAAAAAATTAAATTAAAATGTCACTGTCTGAAGAAATTCCCTCTGAACGTAAAAGATCCCTTCCTTCTGACGACGAAGAAGATCATATTAGTGGCGACGATAGTAGAGGTCGTTTCAAACGTCCGGCTTTAAATAACGATAGCACTGATAATGATATCACTGACAACAATATAATTAATCCTATCAAAAATGAAGAGGATAATAATTCTACTGAATTTGCTTTTCAAGAAGAGGTAAATGGCGAAGAACGTGCCGCGTCACCCGCTTTGGAGTCACCGGCTGCCACTGCTGCTGAAGTGTTGGAGGTAAACGTTCGTTCACCTGTTGCTACCGAAAAAGAAAAAAACGTTGAACAAGAGTCTACTTTGGCAACTATCTCTCTTCGTGCTTTGGTCACTACAAAAGAAGCTGGTGTTATCATTGGTAAAGGTGGTAAAAATGTTAGTGAAATTAGAGAAAGATCGGGTGCTAAAGTAACTATATCTGAAATGGTTCAAGGTGCATATGAAAGAATTTTAACTGTCACCGGTCCACTAGATACTGTTGCAAAGGTAAACATTTATTATATAATATATATATATATATAATTAATACAATTTTATTTTAAATTTTTTTTTTAAGGCATTTGCGCTTGTAGCACGTAAAGTTCTTGATGAAAATTTAGATGCTCCTTCAACTGCTAATTCTAAATCTACCACTATAAGACTTCTTGTGGCTCATTCTAAAATGGGTCCTGTGATTGGGAAAGGTGGTTGCAAGATCAAAGAAATTCAGGAAAAATCAGGTGCTAGATGTTTAGCCTCTGAAGATATGTTACCTCAATCAACAGAACGTACCATTTCTATCACTGGTGTACCCGATTCAATTCATATTGCTGTATTTCATGTCGGCGAGGAGTTAGCCAAACATCAAAACGATAGAAATGTAAACATCACTCTATATCGTCCTCAACCTCGTATTATTTATCATCAAGCTGCTGCCGCTGCTCCTTCTTTAACTGCTGGTAATCCATTTTATGTTGGTCTTCCACCAGCTCCCCCTCCATATGGTCGTGATTTCTTACCAGGTCCTCCACCAGGTCCTCTTTCTGCCGCTCATCATCATCAACCTCCACCAGGTTCACAAGCTCAACAAATTTTCATTCCTAATGATATGGTTGGCTGTATCATTGGAAAAGGCGGGAGTAAAATTAATGAAATTAGAAATCTGTCTGGCTCTCATATTAAAATTGCTGAACCACATGGTAATACTAATGAACGTTTAGTTACCATCACTGGAACTCCCGAGTCAAATCAAATGGCTCTTTATTTGTTATATAGTCGACTTGAATCTGAAAGGAGGAAGCCTAGTGTGTAAGTATCTTTAGGATTTTTTTTGGATTTTTATCAATAACCATATAATAATAATAAATTATTATAATTAGGGCAGCAAAGTCAGCTGTACGAATGTATAAATAATCAAATAGTTAGTAATTTTTATTATAACACAAAAAAATAATGAATAATGCTCATTCGCTCATACATATTATATGTATGTGAGTGTATGAGAGTTATCATATCAAAATTCTTTTAAATACATATAAATAAATAATTTTTCTTTTTTTCTTTTCTATTTATGATAACCAAAAAATTCAAAAAAAGCAATGAAAAAATTAACATTTTTTTTCTTCTGAATAATTTTTTTTTCTACTACTACTACATCAACATTGCAAATACATTTCTTTTTACATTTTCTTTTCTTTATAATTTCCTTTTTTTTTATAAATTATACATTTCTTCTTTTCTCCTTTTTATTGTTTGATACATTAAAAATAGTCTTTGAATTATATATAAAAACAATGACAACAACAACAAAAAGCAACGACGACGACGATGATAATGTTGATAATGACAAGGATGAGAGAAAGATAAATATGGGAGAAGGAGAAGTGGATCATCAATTTGGCATCATTAACTTTTGAAAAAAAAACCAAACGGAAATAATAATAATAACAATAACAATAATAATAATAGTAATAATAATAATAATAATAATTGGGAGAAAAAGAGAGAAAAAAAAGGAGAAAGCAAGAGAACTATAACCATTTATTTATTATTATTATTATTATTATTATTATTATATTTTCTCATTATTATTATATCTAATTTTTTTCTTCTTTCTTTTTTTGATAAAAATAAAAAATAAATTAACGTACATATTTTATCATCCTACCTACTACGATTATCTTAATCACACTATAATTAATAAACCCTATAAAATATCACACATACTATTAATTATATTAATCCATCCCCACTATTATTATCATCATTATCATCATTATTATTAGCTCACCCACTCATTCATTCATTCACCCATATAATTAATCAATCCACATAGACTCTACACAGATTCCACACAGTTTTAACCGATTTAATTAACCCAATTAACATATCATTATCATTATTAACCAAAATATCTTCCACTCATCAATCAATCAATCGTTATTCCTAATTAACCTAATCATAAAATTATTATCATTCTATATCTATACATCTCTCTATACATCTCTACTCTCTAGTACTCATTACAACATCATCGTTATCACAATCTTTTCATTTTTTAAATCCATATCTATTTCACTTTTGTAAATATTTTCACCATATCACATATTATCATCATATTACTCATACATATTATACATACTAATTAATCTTATAACACACAGACAACTCACGCACATGCACGCACACGCACACGCACGCACACGCACGCACACACGCACACACACACACACACAAAAATATATGCATAGACACATTTTTAAAAAAATTTAGTTTCTTCAGTTCTATATATGTAAATATAATTAATACATGTAAATAATATTTTGTAAATTTTTTATTTATTTAATAAAAGCATAATAATTTTACGTTGTAAAAGGTGTACACAGGAAATTTTACTGCTTATTTTACAATTACAATTTCCATTAATAAAAATCGTAATTATTTAATTAATAAATAAAAATCTCAATCCTTTTACGACCAATTACATCAAAGATATTATATCATTACATTTGCATTCTTGATAATTAAATAATTAAATTCACTCAATTATTGCTATAAATATTAATTACATTTCATTACTAGATACCTGGTTTGTTTGTGTACGCGAATTAATTGTATCACCATGTGTCACTTCTTTATATTATATATAACTGGGTCTTCATCCATACCTTTGACATTATCCAATAATCATCATACATTCTGATTGTTGCTAAACATTCTTTTTTAAAAAACTTTACGGATTTTAGTCCAATTCAGAAATTTCATTAAGTTGATAGGAAGGAACTCTGACAATGAGTGAGAAAAGTCTCTATTACAAAGTTATTTATTTATTACCTAAATTCCTAAATTTCTTCCGTCGTTACTAAATTAGATAGTAATAGTAAACTTTTTTTTTAACTGTCACTTAAAACTTGTATAATGAGAAAGAAAATTATTTATTTATACATGTGGATTCCTGGCTATCATAACGTTATAATTATGACGTGAAATGAATGAATTTATTTACTATTACTATATATTTGCTATTTTACCTACTATGGTGCGTGGAGTCTATAACCATCAATTTTTGCATGTAATTTTTAAAAGAATAGAAGTTCATTTCTGTAGATCATTTTTAAAAAATAGCTCTATAGTTGCATAGATTATGATTCAAGCTTTAATGTAATAGAGAGTTTTTCTCAAAATATTAATTGGTTGTTGAGTTCTATTCCTTTTTAGTATATGTATTTTACTATGTTCACGAGGAATTTGGCCGCCTCAAATTGGGCGGAAATTATGAAATCCGCAGATCCTTTTTTAAAATTCTGGTCAGAATTAAAAAAATCTGTGTAACAGTAAAATTAACGTGTCAGGATTTTTTATTTTACTTGAGTATTCCATTGAATCGACATATATTGTCTTTAATTATTAATTAAATATGCCACCAAAAAAAAGAAATTCTCATCTTAAAACAGTTAGACTTTCAAAAAAATTAAAAAATGAAAATGATCAAAATACTTTCCCATATGAAGAACCCTTTGATTTAGTCTTGAGAGTATTCATAAATATGCACAAAGAGCTTGGAGATTTATGGATGCATATAGGAAAAAATTAACAGGAGTAGAAGCCTTATATGTTGTCAAAAAATATAAATCTCACAGAAAAATTCCAAATAATATTAATAATTAAATTTGTTTTTCGTTATGTAATTCTTGCAAAAAAAAGGTTAAAAATCGTGTAACATTATGAAAAATATTATTGCGTTTTTGGACGAATTGAAAAAAATTTAAATTTTGACTTATTTTTAAATTTGGTCGCATGGCGCAGCAATTGGTGGTTATAGACTTCACCATATTAAAAATGAAATTTATAAAATGGTTTTTTTTAAAACTTGCTTCCTTGACAGTTTCTGCTATTTTCAATCCACATATTACAATTGGAGGTTTACATCATCATAATCATATGATTATGATATTAGCATTAACTAATATTACCACACTACTATCACTATCACCACTATTACTAGTAACTACTAACTGTACGAGTGGCACAAAGACATAAATATTTTTGGTGTTCCACAATGAATCCCTTTTAGACAAGTGAGACGGACACTCACTCATTGACAAGCACACTAGAAGAGTTGTTATTTAGTATGGTATCGCACTTAAGGAGAAGATGAATTGTTTATGCCTATTTTTTTTAATAAATCTTATTGTAATTAAAACACAGTACAAGATTTGGATTTGTCATGTCTTCTAGGTATTTGTTACAAAGTTCTCTACAAATGATTAATGTATTTTGTTTTCGTAACTGTTATTAATATTAAGTATAATAAATAATTTTAAGAAAGTGAAAGATAACATGACTATTGGAGATTGAAAAATGGTTCCTAGTCGATTTGGAAAACAATTTGATACACAACATTTAATCTACAAATGTTAAGATATGCTACTTTATCTAAAACACTACTATTATTCTCACCTTTCCCTTGTGTACATAAACTGACTCTGACTCGCATCCCTCAATGATACAATGATGCAAATGAATTCCAGGAGACATGTCATGGAATTTCTGAAATTGCAACATTGTTAAGGACATTTGTGTGTATATTAATCTTTCCTCATGGTACCTGACCAAGGAAGGCTAAAAAATTGTCAACAACAAATCCTACTTCTAGGGTAAAAATGGCTCTGAAATGGATCTAGAATATTACCAAGGTACTCTCGAATTAACATAGCTATACATGTATTCGATTTTAGGAGATGATCAGCAATAGTTGCACCACATATTGAAGGCAACAATAATTTTCGTGTTACAATATTTTGAATCTCACGACCAAATTTGGTAATGATTTTCTTTTAATGTAATATGGGGCATGGATCAAAAATTTCAGGGATCAAAATTTAGTCATTTGTAATGTGATTATAATTATTAGTTTTATAATATCCCATTTGTTATCTTAAGTGATATATAGAACTGTCCCTATATAAAAATATAAAATTATGAAACTAATTTACATTAGGTCTACAATGGAACCCAAAAATTACAGCACCATTAGAAGTATTTTAAAAAAGGAGCAAGGTGAAAAAATTGCTCCTTATATTTTCAAAATAAATGACACTCAGACACTGGAGGCTTATCTAAAAAGAGAAATGATTACCTATGAAATTTACCAAAAAGAAAGAAAAATAATAAAATGTTGGAAAAAGAAAGCATCATGAAGGTGCATTATTATCCAACAAAAAGCAGTAGTCTTTGGAAGAAGGAAAATAAATCATATTATTACATGTTGATCCATTTTTTCTTTTTAGTCCTTCTAGTAATGTTGTATGTGAAATTGAAATTATGCGAATTTGAAATTCACATACAACAGTATTATAAAACCTAAAATTAAATTCTATTTGAATTTACTAAAAAGAGCTTCTAATTGAAAATGCCACATCAAAGTAAATTCACTTTTTAATAAATTTAAACATTTACTTATTTACTTCTTTTGACTTCTTTTATTTGAAATAACTTTTTAGCTTTTTTAATTAAAAGTAAAGTATTTTCACAATATTTTTTAGGATGATCATTATTTACACCACCATCATTAACATCATCATATTAACTCAACATTAACTTGATAATGATGATGATAAGGAAAATAAAAAAACATCTTTATATACATGTATATTAAATTATTTGCCAAAAATTTTTTATCAAACTTTTTTTTCATGTGTTTAATAAGTGAATACGTTATAATCATTACAATACATTCCAATCATTGATAAAAATCAAATCATTATTGAATATGGAGAGAATGAAAAAAGCCAAAAAGGAACCGTGATTTCAGCAATGATTCCCACCATTTAACCAAATTTTGGATCATTGAACTGATCAGATAAAGGTGACAATATTGTTTTTAATTTGTTATCAGTCAGGATGTCAAGTTTATGATAGGTTTTCCCATAAAGCAAGCATTAATTATATAATATGCACATATTGATTCACAAAATTAATTTAAAAAAAGAATCGATAAGAAGTACAGGGTTGATGTGGAAATTAAAGATGGAGGTGTGCAGATGCTAAGACTAAAAAAAAAAAAATACCTATAAAATAAGATGATTTTATATATTTTTTTAAATCAAACAATGTAACCAATTATGAAGAATATATTATTAAATAAAAGGTTATAGAAAATCAAATCTTTTTGAAACTATTCAGTTATCAGTTGAGCTATTTGAAAACTTCACTGAAATCTTTTTTACATGATGGATTCGTCACCCTTAGGGGATGGTATATAACATGTTATAAACGATTTGAAGGGTATATACCATGGTATATACCCTACTAAAAAATTACACAAGAAATCAATTGTGGTATATACCATGGTATATATCAGGTATAAATGGTATATACCACTAATATGTAATAAGATAACAATTTTGGTTTGAATATTTATTTATAAGAAATACTAGTTGCAATAAACTTATGTTATACATCTTCATAGAATTCTTGATTGTTACTACTATCTTCTAAATTAATAAATTCATCA
>CAJVPN010001297.1:0-15566 GCA_910592215.1 Entrophospora candida
TTAACTTTTGACTACTCTTGGCAGTTAATTGCAAGTAATTCGGTGCTTGTCAATTAATTAGTTTACAATTTACTTTGTTTCCCTCTTTCTTGCACCTAGGCGAACTGTGGGCACACCTAATGATACCAGATAACTGTAAATAAATAAATATGGTCTTTTACAAAACTCGAGAGCTTTTATAAAGTTCCTTTTATTCACTTGTGATCAATTTATTCATTTGCATTTATTGACTCGCTTTGGTTTACTTGAAAAGCAACCTAAGTAGCTTGTTTAACAGTCTTACGTTTACGATTACAATAACACCACCTTATCAATTAATATTATTAAGTAAAGATAACGAAAAAGATTTGAACGAATCATGTTAAATGATAACGAGTTGATTTTGATGAAATTTTTGTTTTTGAAACATCATAAAATTATCAATAATAATGATTATTTCAATGTGATATTAGAGAAATCATTTCAATGTCCGTTTTTCAATTATCGTACAGGCATGCTTAGTAAAAATGTAATATTTATTAGCTTTTATATTTTTTTAAAAATTTATATATTAATATTTAATTACATGAAATGTTGTTGCGTTAATATACACCAGCTGGACAACAGTATTTGATCACGTATTTACACTAATTAATAAAAAACCTACATAACAACATCACACGAAATTTATAATATTATGCACCTAGGTTTTGATAATTATATAATTCGAAATTTCACGTTGCTAGCTTCCAAATATCAAGATTAATAAAAAAAAATTTTTATATAAATGAGGGATATTGTTTTGAAGAATAAATATATGAAATTTCGTATTTCTATCATGTCTAGAAAATCAATGATTAAAAAAACAATAGTGATAACATCTAAATCGCAGTCAACGAAATAATTTCAATTTTGGTGATCATGAAAAAAAAAACCATTTTTGAAATTTTTTTATTAAATTTGATACATGCATGAATATGAGAGCTAGCAACGTGAGATTTCGAATTATATAATTATCAAAACCTAGGTGCATAGTGTTATAAATTTCGTGTGATGTTGTTATGTAGGGTTTTTACTAATTAGTGTAAATACGTGATCAAATACTTTTGTCCAGCTAGTGTATATACATGTATATATATATATATATACAGTATATATTATAATTACGATATCTAAAAGTAAAAGTACTATGATATCCGGAAGTATTAGTATTAATTTAAAAGTATTTGAAAGTGTTACTATTACGGATATTCGAAAGTGGATACTCGAATATGGGGTTAGAGATACGAATAGGAACACTAGACGACCTTGTATAGAATAATAATAATGATAAATATGCAACAACCAAGAAATAATTTTGAAAAATAAAATTTAATCAACCATCAACTCGCTTTTGAACTATTTCATGCTCTAGACTTTAAGTAACAGAGTGATCACGTGAATAACTTAAATATATTGGATTAAATTTTTGTGTATTATCCAGAATATTTTTTTAAATTACTGTTTGTTGCTGTTATCGCTTTATTACATTATAACATTACAAAAGAGATATTAGAAAGCCAAGTTCATCAAAGATAATATATGGTTTACTTACAAGGAAGAGGTAGATGGTGGGAAAATCATGCAAAAAGACTTTGTGCCAAATATTACTAACTTATTTTTAAATAGATCTCAAGCGTCCTTGATGTGAAATTAATTTTCTTGTTCGTTTATTTATCTGAAGATCAATAAGTTTACAAGTCATCCCCGTTATAACGACACTCTCCGTGCAAACAAAAAATGTCAGTATTAGTATGACGAGTTTGTCGTTACAACATTCATATAAAAAGTCATGTGAGAATCATTATCATGTGATTTTATAATTTTTTATTATTTCATTTTGATCAGCATTATACCACAATTTTGATAATAAAAAAAATCAGGAAATTAAAATTTACGGAATAAAATTCTATTATTATTATTATTATTATATTATTATTATAATGTCGTATTCATAACAAGATTGTCATTATAATAATAACGAACGCCATTCATTATCATTATAACGAAAGTGACTTGTATCATAATAATAATAATCAATAAAAAAAAAAATAGATCACCTTGGTGATCATAGCCATTTTAATTTATAAACTTTTAACCATTTATTTATAGTATTTAATATTTGATTCTGATAAGTAATAACTCAAATTGTCTACAAGTGCGGGTCAGTGTCGGGGCACCCTTATGATAAAAACGGGAAACCAAGATATTCTCAGTCATTCTAATTGAAATTTTGCAAAAAAAAAGATTAAACAAATCTCCACGTTCTGTAGGATATGATAGCTCTGGGTTTATAGAAATCGCATTGAAGTTTTCAACAGGCCTCCTGGGATCTTTCCCATGCTCAGATCATTCGATCGTATGCGTGTTAAGTACAATAAACTCTGATTTATTTTTTATATTTCTTTGAAACTTAAAAAGTCAAGCAACCATGGTACAACTCCTTAATGCTCATGATACCCGTATATTATGTGATGAGTTGAGCGGGCGTATTCTTATTCATATCAAATATATTACTGAAATTGGGCCATCCACACTATGATTGATTTTGTCTCGAATGTTCTGACTGGATCGAGTTCAACGAAAAAGGCAAGATGCCCTAAACCAAAGCCTCCGGAAAGTTCTTATGGTCAATATATCCAATGTGATCATTCCATATCATCGATGGGGAAGATATAATAATCAATAGGAACACGCAAGGTACGAAGGCAGTGTTTGTTTACAGGAGATATGTAGATATCTAGAAACGAGTAACCTTGATTCGAATATGTATAATAATTAACAAGTTTATTAACCGTCGAGGGAAATCCAAATGTATATTTACCAACTATATTACACAACGTGTAAAAAATACTTTCCAATACCCTGTGATCACTCTTGGGTTCTTGTTAAACGCCATATAATTATGGTAGTTACATATATGACTTTATTGACAGAATAGATAAGCAAAAGTGTATGGATTGGATTTTACGGTAATATACTTAATAAATTATTATATTAATATGAAACAATAAAATTAATAATCTACAGGCAAAAAGCGGTCAATTCTAACATTATGTTCTAAATTAATATTCTTATTAAAAATCCCTACTTTTTTAATCTTCATTTTAATCTTATAGGTTACAAAAACAAGCTTATGTTTGAATGTCTGTCCAATTCTTGTTAAATCTTCAGGAACGTTTAAAGTAAAAACACAATAGTATTCATTATAATTATCCCATGTGATTGTATCACCAACAACTCGTTCGTTTAATACATATCCCTTTACAGAATTTGTATTACCTTCAGCTTTAAAACTACAATATTTTTTTAATCCAACGAATATTTCTTTAATCTTTAATTTAGGATTATATAGTTTCAATTTTGCATAAACAATTATTGGGTTACTTGGTCCAAAATTTTCACCATCCATGCGAATGTCATAACCTAGACCATTTAATTCGATGGCTTTCTTGGTATCATATTCTACCCAATATATAGGAATTGGTGGTGGGAGTAAATAATATTTTAAGATATTACAATAGCAAGAAACCCTTTTCTTTGACTTTTGGAATTTCAAAATGTTTCTTTTTCGAGATATTTCTGCGATAAGCATATAGTCAACATTACCGGCTCCCGCATTTAAAGACGAAGGAATATTTTCTGGTAATTTGAATTTGAATGGGAAATCCATGTTTAATATTTTTTGATAAGAATCGTTTGAAGTTTCCAACAAACATGTAGTTAGACAACATAAAACATTGTTTGCTGAATATGTTACACTTGCAGTGTGTTCCCTCTTATTAGCAGCACTATTAGTTCTACGTTCAGTCCAAGATACGTTTTCATTGCCAATGAATTTTAAAATAATTTTCTTGGCGAACAATGGTTCGTCTTGATCGAATTGAAGATGGAGTGTACCAGTTATGTAAGAATCTTCTATTCCTAAACGACCAATTTGAAATGAATATTGACCCACAGGATATGAAAAGTTTACTTTGGTACTATATTTGATATAGCTTTTTCGTGGTGGTTTATTCATGTTAAATGAGATATTTGTGATTATTAATTTTATCAAGTATGAAAATATGGATGGAAGAAGTTCAGAAAGATAAAAGATAATTGATAATTTTTAAATTTTCCAAATTCCTTTTGTAATTTACATGACGCAATTTTACATTTAGAAACCAAACAGGTTTGAAGCTGGACTGATGTGGCCAATGACTCAAAAGATTATTAATCAAGCAAAAAATTTTAAATAATTATTTCATCCTAAAATTGACGAAATGAGAGCTTTTTACATATCATGTGGTATATTATTGTTATTTTAATACATAACAGAAAATGTTGGCGCAACAGTCGTCATCTCATAATACTTTTTAGTTAAATACATTTGGTTATTCATGATATTCCATCCATAATTAAAAACCATCCAACATATTTCGAAATTCGTATATAGTTCTTTTTTTGAATATTAATATTTGAGTATTTTTTGAATAAAATTCTGCAAGATCTCATTTCCTAATATATACATAAATAATAATAAAGGCGATTTCACCAATTTAACTAATTTACCAAACAAAATAAACAAAACTATATACTTAAACGAAATGAATTGCTTTGATTCTTCATTGGGTTTTAGAGAAATCAAAGAATTCAAATTGATATAAAAAAAATAGCGAGTTCAATATAAATACCCTAGGTTCTTTCCAACTGTAAAAGAGATTTTAAATTACAAAATCAAAATAATACCAACAAATATTGTTAAAACATGTCTATTAATTAATATCTTATTTTATTAGTTAAATATCATCTTTATTACATTTATACATTTGTATTATTTTTAATCATTTATTTGTTAATTGAATCCAAAATCTCTGGTGATTGTTTTTAAAGTGCCTTATAAAATTGTATTAGCTATCGCTTACGTTTATGTTTGGCAAATTTGAGCTAATACTCGGACAAGTTTTGAAGGTAATCTACAGTTACTTCTTAAAATAAAAAATAATTAAATAATTAAGCATTTATTTATTATGGAACTCGAAAAAAAAACAAAATTTGAATATCCCCGGATTCGCATCTGCTACATAAGATCCAGTCACCAATTCGCTTGTTCCAGGTTCGATATGTCGAGGTGGAGGTTATCTTTGTTACGTTTCTGGCCATCCATATTCACCTTATACCTGGTAACGACGCACTTTGTATGGGGATTATTAATCATATACCAATTGCTAACGTGGTGATATCATTTGAAACGGGTCCATCCATCACTAACGATTTCAATTTCAGTGATAATTTGAATGTTTCTAGTGGTGCACTCGCAGCTGATGATAATGAGATGGATAACCTTTTTAGAACGTCTAAATTAAGCAAAGGATTCTACAGGGATTAATGACTATTTATTTATTTTGAAGAATTCTTTGTACCGTATATATTGATTAAAATTATAATTAGAAACATATTTCCTAGCGAAAAGCTCTCTTTCACTTTATATTATTAATTCGTGATCCATTTTTTTTCTTGACGATCTTTATTTACGAATTTTTGAAAATGGCAAATGACCACACCGTGTAGTAACAAGGGATTTTTGAGTGAAGGAAAGACAATTTTGAACGGAGTACAAAGTGAGTTTTAAATTAATAGAAACTACTCTCGAGTAATAAAGGTTAAAGTAGTTAGTTGTAGAGTAAAACTAATACAAAATTTGCTTAAATTTTAGGTTTGGTGTGAAACTCCTTTTTGATTGGTTAAATTTTAATTTTCAACAAAAACATTTATCAGCCATATATAGATAGTTATTTCCATAGGAATGGTCTTTTAAAAGTAAGAGACTTCTTTGCAAGAACAATTTGATTATCAAAATCTATGTTTCACAACTATAAAAATTTGTAAGGTCATTTAAAAAATTTTTTTTTTTAAAAAAAAAAATTTAAAAAAAATTTTAATTATTCAAGATGAAAAAAAATTCAAATGATGGTGATGAAACTTGCGATAGGTATAATACTATATGGATTGGTGATCGTGGAAGGCATTGCAAAGTTAGAATTGTTTCATTAAAAAAATCGAATAATTTCCAAAATAATTCCAAAGAATTTTTAAACGAGGTAATAATCCTATCTCTATTTATCTTTTGATTTTTTGTGTGCTATTAATTATTATTATCCTTGAATTAAAGCCATTTTATTTTTTTTAGTTTGAAAATTATGTTAAATTTCATCAAATAATAACACAATATTTAATATCGAAAGAAAATATATTTGTAATGAAATATCCGGAAGAAGGAAATTTTCAACATCATTTATCAAAAATATCTAATTTAATATGGAAATTTAAAAAAAAAGTTTTTTATAACATTGTTGATGGTTTAAAGCTAGTTCGTAGTAATATTTTTTCATATATCGTAGAGTTGAAGTCGTTAATTCCAGCTAGTCGAACATTAACATCAAATAAAAATGATGTTTTTGGAGTTATTCCATATTTTGCACCAGAAGTATTAAATGGTGTTAAACCATATACAATAGCATCAGATATATATAGCTTTGGAGTATTGATGCTGTCGGTGGGACAGCATCACACATGATGAAGATCTTGCAATAAAAATATGTGAAGGATTAGGATCTGGCTGGATTCTCAAACAACACACCAAATACATAGGTGCTAATCCAGATAAGAAAAGAAAATGAAGACGATGATGGGGGGGAGGATTTAAATGAAATCCATAGGTTGTTGAGCAGTGTTCTTTCGGCTTGTATTATTTCATTGACAAATTTTTATGTTAAATTTATTTAAATAAAGAGAATTTGCTTTAATCGACCGTTTATTTTGTCAAGATTATAATAATCAATACAATAAGCCTTACAATTGAAGAATTAAATGATAAGATAATGTAATATTTATATATAAATGTTAATGATATTATGCCCCTTAAATAAATAATTATTAAATAATTGATAATTACTCATTATCATGTAACTTTATTGGAAGGATCACATTTCATTTCGTCTATTTATCAAATAAATTTTCTATTGATCAAGCTATTCTTTAGAATACTTGTTGTAATTATAATTTTCGGAATCATTTCATAAAATGGCAAATTAATAATATCTTTAATTTCTTCAGAAGATATACGTTCTATCAATTCTTCAAACATCTATTATTAAATTAGTGATTCTTGATGAGAAGTAAGTGCATCTAGACAAAATTTTTCATTGGGTCAAGTCTTAATAAAGTGTATTAATATTAGGTACAACTGCCAGGATGGATATATTCAATCAAATATTCTGATAGCGTGTTAATACAACAAAAAATAAAAAATACGTTAAATTAATGATTAAATATGGAGATGGTTGTATTGGAGAACATAGCGATTATGAGACTGGATTGGTTAAGAATGGAGCAATTGCACGTATTTTTAAAAAAATACAAATAGCGACTATTCCTGTAATAGAACCCAAATATTTCTAACGAAATGTATTTATTATGAAGACAAAGTATCATTAAATATATTCCTAAGACTGGCTTATTAATTGACTAGATTTTTATGATAACTTTCGACCATTTTAACAAAGCTGCATTATCAAATGATTGGTATAAAAATTGATTGTCATGAGTAGTATAGTGGAAGTTTGTTTGGACTTGTGATCTATGTCTATGTTAATATAATCATGGTCGACATTGTCCAATGTTCACAAGGCGCATTGGACAATGCCTAACATTAATGCTGCTAATTATACATGTGATAGAAATAGATCGATCACTTGACTCAACCGGGTGGCTTTTTAAGCAATTAATTGATTCATATGAAAAACATATAAATAGAACTGGGATTTTGGAATTGAATCAAAGCCAAATGGATTTTGACAAAATGTATAATATTAATGCTATAACCACTTTTCATTAAATGTTTTTTGTGTTGTCCGACGCCAACCCCGCTTTAACAGCCACCTTGACAACGATGTGACCTCCATAAGCTTCAGAGTCATCTATCCCCGAAAATCTAATTGCATCATCATATCCAAAGGAAGGGAGGCTCGATGAGCTTAACTTTATGTACACGAGAAAGATGTAAGGGTTTAAATTCAGTAACTTAATCGAATGCAAACGTTTCATATCAAGCTGTTTGGTGTTTCCGAATTGTCCGAGTGCATGCGGTTTTAAGAAGAGACCTTCAATGATTGTGTTGCTTTTCTTACCTCTGGCTTTCTTATAATCATTTAACATTGTTTAACATTAATAATGACAACGAAAAAGTATGACAATCATTTGTTTGTCATCATCATGATAAACAACCTTGTATAATTACTCATGTCGTAAAGACATAGGTCTTGCTCTACGTTTTGATATTTAAACTATTGTATAAAAAAAAAAAAACGAGACATCAATGCAAAAATATAAATCTCTGGTTATTAGTAAACAACATATCATCTTCAGAATCATACCAAATGTTTATTGATGATGAATTCCTAATTCAATTGGTTTTTTTTTTCAAAAAAAAAAAAATGGGGAAGAAAAAACTTTTTGGTGCGTATTGGTCATTGGCAAAACTGAAATTTTTCTACGTTACATGCTTATAATTGAAATCGAGTTTGTTCTATTTTATTAAATAATTGATTGATTATCTTCTGCCATTTTTTTAGCTTGTGCTGCATGAAGTTGCCTAGTTCGCAATGACGCGCAGAAGGTTTGTAATTATTCACTCGATCTTGAAGAACTTTCACAAAATAACTACAATTAGAATCTATCACACCAACTTACTTCATGACAATGTTGAGGTCATGTTTTCATTTACACCCTTGATAATTACAGCTGAGGTTGTAATATAATATATAAAAAAAATTTTTTTTTGAAAATAAGGATGCAAACATATGAACATCTGAAGGTTACGACGCTAATGCAGCATACAGCATATCACACATGGCAAGTGTCGTATTCCATATGTTCACCAAGTAAGATTACAGTCAAACCTTGTCATAGCGGATGAACGAGACACATAAAGCAGATTGGAGAAGAAACTCGAAGGTATACAGTATATATATTATATAAATCTAGATAAATATTTTCTTATTTCCATGAAAATTTGTGCAGAAATTCATTCCCAATGTGCAATGTTGAACAATGCACCATCCATATCAATTGAAATGTACAAAATGAAAAAACGATACCTGGGAATGAATAAGCTCATTCTCTACCTAATATTGATCCTTCTATAACGGATCCTGCTCTATAATGGATTGAGAATTCAAGCCCAATTTATATGTACATATATAAACACTATTATTATTGTCTATAACGGACATTTTTCCTAAGCCAAATGGTCCATTATATAGAGGATGACCTAGGGAAAAAATTAATATAACCGATAATAGTGGAACAAAAGTATAGTACAACTTTTTATGTATCTTCCCCACCAAACATTAATTAATTTTCACTGGTTCATAATCGCCAATTAATTGTTGTCAAGAAACATCACCAAGTCTTTTTTAAAACATAAGAGGAAAAAAAAGCAACCCATGCTTATGTTTTGATTTTATTTTCTTGTCTGTTTTCTTGTTAGGTTAGAGATTAACCAAAAAAAATAAATAATTAATAAATAATAGTACTTCAATGAATTATAATTAAACTCGCGTTACAACAAAATTTTAAAACCATGTAAAATTCGTTGAAACGCGATTAGTAATTTTGATATAACGAATTTTAGACGCAATCCCATAGATTAGTTGAAATAGGGTTTAACCATAATCCTTCTCCATCTAATTGACAAAGAAAATCTGCAAATCTGATAAAAGCTAAAAAATGTGATGATTTTCGTAATGCATTTTAGAAATTAGTATTTGTTTTCTTGCTGCGTTATCAGGGTTGAGTAATTAATTCATTCAATAGAATAGAATAATTAAATAAAAATAATAATTAGTAGCTGCGTTCGACAAATAATTAATAGATGACTGAACTTTTTAATTTATCACTACAATAGAAGAAGAAATAATAGAATAATGAGAGGGAAAGTTCTGCTGCTGCCCATATTTTGAAGAAAAGAAAATTAAAGGGAGATTCTAAAAAGTCAAAATTGTAGATAGATGGAATTTGATGATGGAAGCAGAAGTTATAAAAGATAATGGAGAAAAATGTATTTGTCCATTTTAATGTCTAAAGATAATTTTCCTATAATGAAAATAATACTCCGCATAAAATTTCCCCGCTTTTACATTATTATTAATATAGCAATACGGTTAGATCAAGTTTTTTTATTTTTAGTAATTTATTATCCTGTTATTATTACTGAAAAAGAAAATTCAAATAAAGATAAGATAGATAAGATAAAAAATAGTAATTGTGTATGTATATGTGTAGATTTACGTTACTTTTTTGGAAAAGAAATCATTATATATAGTATAGAATAAAAAAAAAATTTTTATTTTACACTTCAAAATAAAACAAAACCCATAAAACCATTATGCAAAATTTAGCATGGAATGGATGGAATGATGTGAGCAACAATAATAGTTCAACGCAAATAGTAGATTTAAGTGGTTTACATCAGGACGGTGGTGGTAGTGGTGATGGTGTTAAACAACTTGATGCTATAGAAAATATTACTGCTAAGGGTGCGGTCTTTGGTTCTGAAAGAACTGCATATAACATTAATAGTATTAGCAATGATAATAACAACATCAGCAATGTAAACATTAATAATAATAATATAGCATACACAAACAATTATGATAGCAATTATCAGTATAACAACAACAATTACTATTACGATTATAATAATAGTTATAATAATAATAACTTACAACCACAACCTCAATTTACGTCATATGTATCACAATTACCATCACAACAATTACAATCTACACCACAACCACAATATAATAATGGCCAATTGCAACAAACAGTTTGGACAAACCCACAACAACCTCAACCTCAACCACAAATATTATACTCACAACAAATACAACAACAGCCACCTACACAACAATATGAACAACAGCAAACAAATTGGCCTAACACCCAGCAAATGCAACATCAGCAACAACAACAACAGCAACCATTTTTAACACAACCCCTACCACAACCACCACTTACACAACAGCCACCACCAATTACTTTTCAATACCATCAACCCAATTCTCTTCAACAACAATCCCATCCTCAACAACAATTACAACAACAAGTTTTATATCAGCAAATTCCAGCAGCAATTCCTTCAAACACTCAATCCTCAATAGATGAAGAATCAGCTTTAGAGACTATGGATCTAAATGCTACTGCAATGTCATGGCATTCCCTTGCTAATCCTGATATAAAAGAGAGAGAAGATGGTTTAGGTACAGGTCAATTACATCGCCAAGGAAGAAATTTCATTCCAGTTGATGAGAAAACTTTATTAGAAATACAAAGAAAAAAGATTCCTAATAGAAAATCCAAAAAATCACCATCATTGAAACCAACACCAACATCTCATATTTCAAATCCAAATCCACAACCTACACATAAATCTACACCATCCAAATCTAAATCTAATAAATCTAAACACAAACATCAATCATCAACATCATCTACAACATCTACAACATCTACAACATCTACAACATCTAGAACAAATCAAAACCCACTACAACAAAAACAACATTATAATCATCAGAGAAATAATTCCTATCAAAAAAATAACCAGAATCGTTCTCATCAATCAAAAAAATCACAAGATTCTTCTAATTGGAAAATTAAGCCAAAGCAAAATGATATAAATCATGACATTTCAAAATCTAAAGTAAATAATAACAACATCAAAAATAATAATAGTAATAATAATAATAACAATAATAATAATAATAATAACAATAATAATAATAGTAATAATAATAATAATAATAATAATAACAATAATAATAATAATAATAATAATAATGGTAATAGTTCAACAAAATCAAAATCTGTTATTAATGATTCACAATCTGATCAAAATAATAAATCAGCTTCAAAACATATGAAAAATAAATCATATCAAGATAATAATTATAATATACCTTTTATTCCTCCAGAATTTGATTCAACTCCATATTGGAATCAATCACCTTCACTGCCATCATCTTCACCACCATCTTCACCGCCACCTACTGATGAAGATGAAGTTAATGTTAATGATTACCAAACATTAAAAAGGATACCAAGATGTTTTGATAAACATGAACGTGGTAGATGTTTATTAACAATTAATGTTGTACTTGGGAAAGGTTGCTCACAAACCATTTATGTTCATGTTAATGATGACCCTGCTGATTTAGCAAGGGATTTTTGTGATTTATGGAAGATCACAAATCCTGAAGTTGTGCCTGCATTAGAAGATTTAATTAAAGAAGAAAGAAGTAAAATTCTTATTGTCAAATAGAAGCTAGAAAATAGATTGGTTTAGCTTTAAGATTTTTTTATTTGTTTTTTTTTTATCCTTCATAATAGAATATTACCTTTGATAAAGACATTTGGATGAGATATAAATATATATGTATTTATATATTAATTATCATAGGATAATTTAGAGAAAATGAGAAAATAAAAAAAATAAAAAATTTATTATTAATTATTATTATTAATATAATCTAAACTAAATTATTAATTCTATAATTGTAAATTTAAAATATTCATCCAAAAAAGCAATTTCCAATTCATATTCTTTCCAAACTCTAATTATTACTAAGTTTGTTGTTGTTAAATATGGATTGCTAAAATATGAAGTCAAATTTTAAACACACCTGCACTAAGTAATAGTATATTGTGACATGCTTGCAACGAACCGGCCAAAGTGAATATCAAAAAACATAATAATATTTGTTGCAATAAATAAATTTGAATTTTTATAATTGTTATATTTCTATTATTACTCATCATGCTTTTTTTAAACCATATCACCAATATGAAATAGAAACCTTCTTATATAATTTTAAAAAATAATAATACTACTAGTGCTTTGATTCAACAAAGGTAATTTGTGATCTTTTTTGGGTGTTTCTTGTGCAAACTGATTTGTTTTCACCTAGAAAATTTCTAATTGAGGTCCAAGAGTGAAAAATGTCATTGTTATTGATAAGGTAAAATTAATATTACTATCACTATAGATACATTAAAAGGTCCAAGGTTAATTAACACTTTAATATAATGAATGAATTTATTTCAAGTTGATCGTGCAGATTCTTGCCATTTGATTTCTTGAAAAGGCAATTCCCTCAAATCATTTTTCTAGTAATTGTAATTGTGTAATTGTTATGCAAATTACAAATTACAAGTTGCTGTTATTGCTGTTGTAAATAATTGTAATTATAACGAACTTCAAAAAGAGCTTTGTTAGTAGACTTTATTAAACTGAATTTTTTGGGAAGAATGAGAACAAAACAAGAAGGCAAAACATTCATTGTGAGAGATAAAAAATCCAGTTAAATAAATGTCCTAATTCTTGATCCAAATACTCATTTTTTTTTATGCTGGCTAGGCATGAAAAGTCACATTTGTTGCAAATATTATTATTATAGATGATTTGTGGTCATGAAGCAACTATTTTTTTTAAAAAAATTGCAGCTGGATGTAATATACTAGAACTTATACCAGATATAAGAACTAGGTGGAACTCCACTGAGATGATGATAGAAAGAGCAATAGTGCTTAAAAATATTTGTGTTTCCTTTTTTTCCTCCTTAATAGTTGAGCAAACTTTAAAATTTTATAAATATATTAAATAATATAGCCACTTCACAACCTTGCATCTGTTGAAAATGATCTTAGAATTTATATACTAACAGATAATGAATGGAGATGTTTAGAAGAGATTTGTAACTTAATGCAGGTTTGTAATAAAGTAACAATTTTTAAAAAAATGTATATATTAAAGACTAGTGCCGTAATCCAAAAAAGGAAAAAGTATGGTTGCAAAAGTGGTCGCAACCACTTTTTATATGCTGTAAATACAATTACTACCATCATCATAATTTACGGCATTAGTCTTTAGTATATATACACATAATAATCTTATTTGTTTTATTTCTAGCATTTTAAAAAAGCTACAGACTTTATCTCAGGTCAATTATATCCTACACTTGCATTTAGTGTACCAGTTTATAATTATCTGCTGGATAAAATTGAAGACATAATTGATAATTCAACAACAAAACCTTATATTAAAGAAGCTGTTTCTATAGCTGCAGAAAAAATAAAAGAATATTATCCAACCACCAATGGATATATATATATAATTGCTACAAGTATGTTAAAATATATTTCTACATGTGTTCTGTGATATTACTTGCATTATAATTATTCATTAATATTTATTTTAAATAGTAATGGATCCTCACCTTAAATTACAATATTATAAAAATAATGAATGGGAAGAAGAATATGTTGCAGAAGCAGTAAGGGTAATTACATATATTTGGGAAAACAATTATAAGGGAAATACATTCAACAATGATCATAATTCTATGGACTCTGAAAAAAATGCATATGATGAACTTTTTTCTCATATCTTCAAAAATCAAAATATTATTCAAAATGCCCTAATTCACCATCTCAGAGTTCTTCCACAACTTGTTCCAGCATATTTAGGTAGTGCAGGTAGATGTGATTTCTTGGCATGGTGTTGCCATTTCTTCATGCAAGTGGGTCCATTTGTCTTTGGCCACCATCAAGTTATAGAAGATGTGTGAAGGCCTTACACATTTATTTCTTTTTTAAAAAGGGGGACAAATTCGAAGGCAAGGTTGTAGTTTTTGATAGAAGTTTGCATTTTTGGTGGCCAGTATCTGGTTCAAATTTTGAAAATTTCTTTTCTCAATCATCAATGTGGCTAGTACCAATACAAGCAGGACCTAGCTATATATTGAAGGTGGTATTTTTTAATGTACTCATAGTGTCCCTTCCTATTGGGGGAAACATCAAAGACTCCAGGTCATGGTTTCCAAATAAGATCAGGAGTTTGGCATTGTTTGATTCAACAAATCCTACAATCAGTATACTGTAGTTTGTGTCTGTTGTGTATTTTTAGAAAAAAGAATCATTTGGGACAACCAAATTTGGAGGATGGGGAACCTCTTCCAGAAGTTGAATGCAATAATAGTTCAACAAGCAAGTTGAAATAATTAGATGTGGGCTTTTTATTTGGTAATTTAGGTATAATTTTTATTATATTTAAATTATTCAGATACATTGTATTAAATTTAAAATTATTATATTAATAAATTATTTATATATTATATATTATATGATATTGATAGTACATCACTTCAATTTGTTAATGCTATAAGGGATGAAAATATTGATTTGAAAAGGTAAAAAACAAATAATACTGCAATTATGTATGATTATATTAATTTTTTTATCAAAAAATTATTTGTGTGCATATTTGACATCCAAATTTCAAAATGAAAAGAAAGATCAAAAGATATAATAATTGTGAGAAGTTATCACCTTTATATAATATCATTATTAAATATAAATAATCAAATTAATTTAAATATTTATATCCATTAGATGAGAAACTATAATTTATAACATCATAATGTTAATATTGATACTAAATTTTAAAA
>CAJVPN010001298.1:0-15556 GCA_910592215.1 Entrophospora candida
TGGTAAATGTGAATTGGATAAATGTCCGAATCATTTATCTTATCCTACAAGCATTTATGAAAATGTTAGAAAAAATTTTGAGTAATTTATTTTATATTAATTTTATTTTATTGGTTTATTTTTCATTGTATTAAAAAATCTGATAGTTTAATAGTTATATATGTATTAGTATTTAATCAGCAAAGTGAACATTAAAGTTTTTTTTTTTTGGTTCTATCAAAGCTTTTTATGTTAAAAAGCATCTTTGTAATATCAGAAAAGTTTTCTAAATTATTATTTATCATCATGGTAATCCATAAGATGTACTTTGGTAAATCAAATTGATTGAAATAATTAATAATCATCCATTTATTTAGTATACCTTTAACACTAATAACTATGTACCTGAAATTTTTGGCATTTCTCATAAATCTAATCAAATTGAAAGCATTTATCTGTAAAACCTACATTCAGAAATTAGCAGCCTGCCATTAATAATAATAATGAAATTGGAAACGAATTTGCAATGGGAAAACCAGGATTTGATAAATTTAAATTTATTTATTTATTTGTTAATAAAAAAAAAATAACAATAATTCACTATATTGGTATTTGGTCATCGCAATAAGAGACGAAGTCACTTGTATTCCTAATAATGGAAATCAGATTGCAACATTAACAGTTAATCCATGTCCAGCCTATAGATTGTTAAAAGGTTTTGTTGTTGATTTAAGAAGAAATAATTTGTAATTCAAAATGATGGTGCAAATAGCGGTCGGTGTTTGCCAATCAATAAGACAACATCCAGCAGCCGTGGGAATAAAAAAGTGCTATTTTTGCAACTGAAAAAAGCATGTCGGGCTATGGAATATGATGAATCCAGAACTTCCATTATCTGTTCTCGCCATGATGGACAAGTGGGGCAACTTGTAACGTATATGAATACGTGCACAACTTTGTGGGAATCGGGCGGGACATTAATTCTTCGCGTAACACCCGTCGTTATTTACCTATTACTATTCGAACTCAAATAATGGCAATCGTGATCCATTATTTAATAACAATAATGTTAGAGGAGTTAGGCGGAGATAAATAGTCTTTAACCCCGTTACCTCGGTTGTGTAAGTCGGCTCATTACGTGGATTTGTAGCAGCGGGGTTGGGAACCCTTGTTTGCAATTCGCATAATGTTGCTACTGTCATAAACCCGAGGTAGCTGTAATGATTGATGTATGACAGAACTTTTGACTTTAGTCGTTGACGTAAACAAAGTATTGACTAAAGGTAATTTCTCGCTAGGGCCATTTTGACGATTTGATTAAAGTAAAAGCCTTTGACGTAATTGAAAACACTTGACATAAGTAAAACGCTTGATACAAGTAAAAGCGCTTGACACAAGCAGAAATAATGATAATGATAAAATAGGATTATCAAAAGTTCCAAATTATGCGTCCCGGGGATGAAGAAATAATTATTATATTATTGTATGCATATTGCAATGATGCAAGAAGAATAATTATCATTGTAAGAAATTAAACTACTTATTTTTTTCCGTATATTTTCTTTCAAAATAAAAAATTCCTCTTCTTTTTTACAAATTAAAAAAATATTCTTTATTATTACATTTCATAAATCAAATTGTCATTACATACATATGAGTTGTGTTAAATTGATGTTTTTTCGAATTTTTGACTTTGAAGTTAGCTACGCGTAATAATAATACGGAAATAATATTAATAATGTACTTGAGCTGTCTTTAGTGTCTGAGTTTGAAGCAACATAGTAACAGGTTGATCAATATTGATACTTAAAACATAAGACAAGTTTGGGTACATGTTTTTGTAAGTTTTTATTACTTTTAAATCATCACGATAAATCGATCACCAAAGTTTGGTGATGATGAAGGTGTTCTTTAAATAATGCAATCTTCGCTTTTCAATTTACTTCCTTATCGATTAATCCTGTTAGAGAAAAACTTAAAGGCAATCAAATAAACAAATAAATTATAAAAAATGTTGTACGAAAAAATCGTTTCCGCAAAGAAAAATAAGCTTTTAAACGAATGAGTTTCGTAAAATACAGATTAGCATTATGGTGCAATGATATTCTGGCGTCATAATATTATAAAATACACGACTCAGTCACATACATATATATTCGTTTGGAGCATCGAAATTAGCGCTGGATGCGAAGCATCCCATCATGTATTCATGATTAATGATGCAATGTTTAATAAAACAGACTATTTCATGGCCACATAATGCACCAATGTGTTCAAATAATTGCTTGATTGACCTTGAAATATGTAATGATGTGATTGGTCTGGCCTTGAAATTCCATGTTGTATTTTTTCAATACAATTAATTATATATCTTGGTTAAAATAAAAAATAAAATAAACAAATATTGCTATTTAATACTTTACTCATGTGTGAATTCCTTTCTCTCACAATGATTATTCAACACATTTGATATCATCTTTGACATAACAAACAATTGCATCACCCAAGTAATAAATAATACCAAGACCAGCAGAAATGAACTTTTTAAAGAACCCAATTTTTCAAAATAATAATGTGTGTCTACCCAGTTCACAAGAATAAATAAATAGGGAGGATCAAAAAAATACATTTTTCCTTCCGAATGTATAAATCTGATGTCAATCACAAACACGAAATAAGGCATTTTCATACCTCCTCATAACTGTGGATTTTCTTCCACAGGTGAGGTAACTCAAACATGTTGGAAGGTTTTGGACAAAACTTTTCTTATCTTTCCCTCAGGCCAGGCTTGGCTGTTTACCATATGGGCATTGATCACTGATGAGAGTTGACATTCATGTGATGATTGCTTTGTGTTATCACCTCCCACTAAAATAAAGTTGATTTAAATAACAAGTTCAGTTGGTCAAATAAAGATTAAAGAGAAACAAAGAATTTATAAAAATGATTAATTTATACATAACACACCAAACAAAATCTGAACCACTTTATTTACAGCTTTCTCCTTGATGCCAGTGATCATGGTGGCTCTCACAATAGGAGTGGGCAGAATCGAACTGCCACCTTTATACTTGCGAGACACATGCTCTTATTGAGGTACACTCCTTTAACCTATGGTAGGATGTTATATGGGCAAAAGCCCCATTTAAAAATAACAAATTCAGTTGGTCAAATAAAAATTAAAGAGAAACAGAAAATTTATGGGAATGATTAATTTATAATTTATACAAAACATACCAAAATCCAAACCATTTTATAACTTTTTCCTTGTTGGCCATATTGCTGACAAAGATGTATATAATCATGTGATAATTTTAATCTACAGGACAGGGGACTGGTTGGGCAAAAACCCATACCCAAAATTATAAATTGGCTAGTATCAGAGAAGCAGAGAATTTATGAAAATGATTATACAAAGCAAACACTATTTTACAACTTTACTCTAAACATCAGAGTCCAAATGCAATTTCAGGGCCACTAGCCCTGCTCTGAATCGCGACCTCCTGTGCTTGAAATGAGTTGCAGATCCTTGTTGCTTTGATAATCTGGATGTTTACATGGCACTACAATTCATCAACAGAGTTGCAACTTGTACGCAGAGCCATTCTTACCCTAGAGGTAGAGATGGGATCGTTGCAGGCAACTTTTCGGCCAGCATGCCAGCGGCCATCTCTGATCTGGGAAGATTAGTAAAAACATCCTTGACGATTGATGCAATCTTGGTAAATTCCAAAGCCACGCAATACCCTTGGAATTCTGTTGCATCATTGTATCATCGATCAATCAGGTCAGATTAGCCTTTGTACATGAGGAAGGTGTGAACTGACTGTAATGTGCTCAAGGTAACGTGCGTGCTTCAACATCTCTAAAAATTTCCGATAACCAAACATTGCATACTTGAAATGTTTCTTTTTCAACAATATGCCTCTTTGACATCTTCTTGTAATTAAATTATAGTAATAGTATATTATTAACGATTACGAAAAGAAAAATACACAATCTTGATAAGAATCTCATAATTGCCCAGCAATGATCTACTCTGCGTCTTGATTCCAATTAAAATATTTATATAAAATAAAAGACACCACATTATATCAATACAAGTAAAAAAAAGTATATCTGGTTAGTTATTAACATATCTTCTTTAGGAGAACCGCGTTTTGTCATTGAAAAATAAAAAAAAATTCGTGACAAAAAAAATCTGTGCAACACCAAGTGCCAATAATAAATAATTAATGATGCATTTGCCGATCAAATAAAAATTTTTTTTTTATAAAAAGAAATCAAGAAAAAGAAACAGAAAGAATATATGGGAAAGTGTTTTAATGTTTTAAGAATGGTGGTGGTTATCGCCACTTGTCGTCACTCTATTTTTCCTTGAAAATTCACTAGGAGTAATAGGAGAGATAGATGTAGAAAAATTGAATAAGGTGTTTGATTTAGAAGATGAGTTGGGCAATCTTGAGAGTTTGTTGTTGATAGAGGATCAAAAAGAAGATGATTCAGAAGATGATTCAGAGGCCGGGGGTGAGAGTGGATATGATGGAGATGAAGAAGTGATGATGAAGACAGTGGGAGTAATTATAATGTTGATGATAGTGATAATAATAATTATGTAAATATTTTGGTTATTTCTGCTTGCTGGTTGATTTTTATACTTTTACTTAAATGGTCTGTTGTAAACAATTACAGAATGATGATGATAATGCATCCCCAAGGAAAAGAAGGAGAATTAGGTGCTTTTATGTGGTTGATTCTGGGTGTGAGACATCGAAAGAAGTATCAAATTGATTTATATATATTTTTTAATTATTGATAGTTAATATTTTATATTTTAATAAAAATAAAAATTTAAAGCATATTTTCATTCTGCTTTCTTTTCTTAATTTTAATTATTTTTCTTCCTCTTGGTAAATTTCATAAGTCATCCTTTCTTTCCTTAGGGCGCTGGCATATATTAGCTATTTAACTCTAGATCTTTTTTTCCTTATCAACAATTTTCCCACATCAAGATTCCAATAATAAACATCTGACTCTTTAATACTAACTAATTCCATAAATTTCATTTGAAAAATAATTAACCAGTCCACATAATCTTAAATCTGTAATATAACAAGCATATCCTTCCATTAACATATTTCCACAATACATTAAATATTTAATATGTTAATGATAAACGTAAACATTTAAATGATTTTTTTGTCAGCCCTTGGCTGGCTAAGCCAAACAACTCTAAGCCAGCTCGTGTCACTATTTTTTGTAAATATAATTAAAATATAATTTGATTTTTAAAACATTGACCTCATCTAAAATTTGGTGTTCCAAGGCCATTTGAGTCGATCAAACATTTCAATACCACATGATGTGATACATGATAAAAAAATTATTCCTTGTTTTCTTCATAATCCTTCTTGTCCGTGTTGCCTTATAAATAAAACTTTAGCTAAATATCCAACTTTCTAAATTGGTCAAATGGGATACATTTCATAATTTGTTTTGGTAGAGCTGAAGGCCTTTGGAATTATTCATTTCCTGAAGTCCAAGTTTTAAATTGACTTTGTAAATATAAGCTATCATAACATACATTAGAATATTTTTGTAGCGTTAAATTATTTACATTCTTTATTGCATTACCTAATTCGGTCTCATTAATATATTTTTCCTTTTCAATTTCTAAAAGATCTTGTCTTGGTTTTCATTTACAAGCGATAAAAATATATCATTGTTTTTATGATCATTTGCAATTGGATAGGCTTTATTAACTATTTCAGAATAGGTTTGAACTTCATTTCATATTTCAGGTTTGTTTAACAGTTTGGATGTTTATACACTTCGACTTTATCCCTAAAGAAGCATCGGGCGAAGCTAGTTTCTCAAATAATAAAATTATTCCTACCACTCCACTCATGCTCTTATGAGCAATTACTACCATTAAAAAAAACAAAAACGGACAGACAGAATCATAGTTGGGCATGAACTTACTTCAAAACGATTAGTAAAAATTTGTTCAGCCTTAAATGAAGTTGGTAATTGACCAGAAATCAAATGAATTACAATTTGAAATTAATTAAAATAAATAAATATTTTATTTTTAAGTTCTTCTAATAAATGTTTTTAGTATTAACGGATTAACCCATTACAAATCCGGATGGGAAAAATCCTTAATTGTAATATTAATATTAAACAGTTCAACAGATCAAATATTCTTTAATATTAATGTTAATGTTAAAGGACCCGTTAACCCATTAACAATCCAGGTCATAATACTACCATAGATTTTTTAAAACGAGGGTTGTTGACTGTATCATATTGACTTAACTGTTAATATTAATGTTAATTTAAATTATCGTTTTGGCTTGGTTGTTAATGTTAATTATCATTTTATTATCCACAACAACTTTTTCAAAAGTTTGAAACAATTTTTGACCAACAAAATCATTTCAATTGTTACTATCCAAAAGTATTTCGACTATTATTACTACTATCCAAAACTATTAAGATTTTATCAAAAAGTCGAAATGGTTCATGTACAACTGATATAATTACTATTATTCTAATAATAATGATTTACTACATCCGTTGTCATATTCTTCAAGCAGAATGTAATGATCTTGATATCTTGATACTTCTTAATATAATCAGTATTAAAGGTTATTTGAATGGGTGTTAATTTATTACTAATGAATAAAGTATCTAATTTTTAAATTGTCAATTAATTAAAAAAGATTGAACATTTGACATCGCGAGTCGTGCAGTTTTTTGCCGATTGTCTTTTTTTTACGTCTAGCCGTGCTTGGCAAATGTTTTGTTTTATAAAAACAGCAATTTCCAAATTTCCAAAAATTGTTACACGATTATTTATATGATTTTACAATAGTCGTCCTATTAAAAAATATGATAAGTTACAAATTTGTATATATACCAAAAAAAATATTTTTTTTATAGGCACGTAAATTTCAAGCCTCTTTATCCCTGATCAAACGTTTTCCAATATCAGTATTATGAATGAATTTATAATAAAGAGGTTTAGAATATATAATAATAATAATATATGTATATATTTTAATAACATGTATGGGAATTTAAACATTAAAAAAGAATCAGCAAACCTAACAGTATATAAAAGAAACAAGGAACCTGATAATATTACAGATAAGTTAAATTAAAATATTATTTAAAAGTTCAATTTTTACGAAAAATTTAAGAATTGAACTTTAAAAATTAACTTTTTTTGGTATAATATGAAACTATTTAATGTAACATGTTATGCTTTTAATGTGCCAATTACGTTTGAGGCAATTAATTATATTTAAAATTAAATCTTTAGCAAATATACTGTACATGGTGTCCAAATAATTAAATTAATTACATATCTATTAAACGAAAACAAGTATTATTATTATTAATAAGTAGAATAAGAACGAAATAGTAATGGGAATAATAAAAATTATTCTCTCTTGTATGTATTACTATTGAATTTTTTAATTCTGTTCACATTATACAGTTATATTATTAACGATCGATTGTCAAAGAAATTCCGTTATGCATTGATCTATGTGATTCTTTTTCTTTAATGTAAAACCTCTTTTCCACGTGATAAAAATTTATCGTGCAATAATTATAATATCTTTTTGGTAAGAATAAAAATTTCTTTTTTCGTTTGATATTTAGTTAGTTGAAGATCATACCGTTTTTATTTACTATTATTATCATTTGTCCTGTTTTTTGAATTGTACCATTGATTTAGAAAAGCATTATGCGTTTAATTAATTAATTGACAATTGAATTGATCATTATTACTAAAAGTGCATTTAATTAAATTGACAGTTGAATTGATTATTTGTTTATTACTAAAAAATGCTTGGATCACGTCTATACATTCATTTTGCAAAGCTGGATTGCAAGCTTTGCAAATCTTGACTTTAACACTTACTTTGACCAAACCCGCTCATATAATTATTGAATAATTGATAAAACGTTCATTTTGCAAACTCGATTTGCAAGTTTCATAGACCTTGACTTTAACACTCACTTTGATCAAACCCGCCTATATAATTATTGAATAAAAAAACGATCATTTTGGAAAACTTGGTTTGCAAATAGATCTTGACTTTGGCACTTATTTCGATCGAACCTGCCTGTATTCGAGTAATTGATAAAACGTTGATTTTGCAAAACTTCTTGGATCTCGTATTTAACACTTACTTTGATCGCGCCTATCTATACAAACTATTGGATAATTGACAAACGTTATCGGTATATATTTTACAAACTTCTTTGGAAGCTTCGTACGTCGTCATACATCTTGTATTTAACAGCTACTTTCACAAAATCGTCAACTCTACTTTTTCTATTGAATTATTTTGGATTTTTATTTTTTAGATTACACAAAAAAAATTATTATGGAATATCCCATGCACAACTTGAAATATAAGGCTCATTTTTTCAGACATGCAATGGCGAACCCGTGTGACTCACTGGGTGTATTGACCCTTCATGACATGACCTCTCTCTTTTGTTAATTTTTATACATTTTAAAAAAAAAAGAAAAAAAGAGACAATGAATCATAATTTTTTGAGGATGAAGTTTTTCAAAAAAAAAAAATGAGGGGATGGCTGTCTTATTTATATGTTTTGAATTTAATAAAATAGATTATTGTCTTGGCCTGAATGATGTCATTTTTTTGCTTTTTGCGACAAAGAAGATGCAATCCAAACCCAACTTATAATAAATGAAATTTTGTTCTCATGTTGCGTTCTCAGTTGTAAGCTTGTTTCTAGTAACATTGGTAATATTTAATTGAACAATAAATAGGTTGATGAAGTCTCACTAAACATAATAAATAGAGGAAAATGATACTTTTATATTTTATTATCCAAAAATTTAACTTCTATTTTCTTATATAGAATTAGAATATACAGTAAAAATTATCAAACCAAGCCCTTTTTTCACCCAAAAATATTATGTATAAATAAATATTAATTAAATTAACCAAAAAAAAAACAATGTACTAATTTATTTATTAGTACATGTAGGTGAAAATAAAGGCTACACCGCCTATTGCGATGCTCATCAATGAACTTGGTGATATACCGATGGCTTCAGATGCAGATGGTGGAGTTGGTGTAGTAGTGGGGGCGGCAGCAGTAGTGGGGGCGGCAGCAGCAGCGGCGGGAGAAGAAGTTGGAGCTGCAGCTTTTGGAGGATTACTATATGCTGGTTTTGATGTATCTGTTGTCTTTGGTGCTTCTGCCTTTGGTGCATCTGATGTTTTTGGTGCATCCGGTGCTTTTGATGTTGTTGTTGCCTGTGGGTCTGTTGCCTTTGGGACTGGAGGTGCTATTTTTTCAATATCAAATCTAGTTGACCACACAAAAGTCTTGCCTTGATTGAATCTGACAAAGCTTTATATAAATAAAAATATTAATAAATTATATTATTATAGATGTTGAATATCAGTATAGGAGAGGGAAAAGTAGATTACTTACTAGAATTTTCCTGGAGGACCAAGATCTTTTGGAACGGTATAATTTGCTGAACCTGCTATACCTTTAATGTTTGTACCAATAACAGAAAGAGAAGTTTGATTGGTGTCAGTACCTGTCATGAGTTCAATTGTTAAATCATTCAATTCACTTAATAGTGGTGCGACATTATCATCTTTCCATAGAAGTTGGACATTATCACCGCCATTCCAGATTGAAGCAGCGACTGGTTCTGTGGGAAAGATATTAGCATTTGCACCAACAGTCAAAAGAGCCAAGCTTAAAAGTGTAGCTGGTTTCATTTTTATATGTTTATTGTATTATTATATTATTATAATTTATATTCTAAAATTCTATTGGTTTTACTTTTCTTTATGATAAAGAATGTGAAAATTTTAATTATGGAGGAGGAAGTAGGAAGTAAGGAAATAAGGAAATGAGGAAATAAGGAAATAAGGAAGGTAACGAATATGAAAATATTGTAAGAAAAAAATAGAGAAAATGTATTAAGGGGACGGGAAAAAGTGATTTTGAATTAAATTAAAAATTATTATTACAGACATGAGTGCTATTTATACCCACTCTTTTATTATCTATATTAAGTTTCAAATGCACGAATAAATAATTTTTAATTATTTAAATTATTATCTGTAAATTTATGTTATTTATGTCACACTTGAAGTAATAGTCGATTGTAGGGATGGGAACGGTTCCTGTCACGCGAAGCGACGAATAATATTTCCATAATTGATCCGTGACGATTAATATACTAAATTATAGGTGACAATTAATTTGTCTTGTTTTGGCAATCTAAATGTCACCTGTAATTTAGTATATTAATCGTCACGGATCAATTATGGAAATATTATTCGTCGCTTCGCGTGACAGGAACCGTTCCCATCCCTAGTCGATTGGGGTTTTACTATTAAAAAGGGGCGTCAAATTTTGGGTTTTAAAAATTTATCACGTGTACAAATTTTAGCTAAATTATTGTAATACGAGCAGTAAAATATCACGTGAAAATATTTTCGACCAATGAAATAAAAGAGAAATTTATTAAGTAATAGAATTATTCCCTGCGATTTACTTTTTTAAAAAGAACTGCAGATCCCGTTTTTGGTAAACCAACAATAGTTAATGGCTTTTCCTGTACAAGTTTTAGCGAATGGGATTAGAGTTATCCAATAAGAATTACAGAATAATTGTTTTTTGCTAATATTTAAATTGTTAGTCTATTTTATATAATTGGATATTTAATATTGTTCTTACACATCTAGGTGGTTAGCACGGGTTTCTATGAATTAGAATGTGGCAAAAGGTTTCTTGGCGAAATATCTCTTTTTTTTAGATTAATAAAAAATATCAAAGGTAATTGTTATTATTAAATTTTAAAAACAGTAATTAATTTTTTTTCCAAGTATAATAAATACTTATTGGGAAGCATTGATAAAAAAATTTTATTTTTTTTTTTTTAATTATTTTTTCCTTCATAAAAAATTCGAAAAAAAAAAAAAAAAATGAAAAATTTTGTGTTATTGTTAATAATAACATTGATATTATTAATAATTAAATTTCCTTTATCTATAAATTCACAACGAAACTTTACATATGTAGAACAGGAAACCGGTTTACAAGTATTTCGATTAATTAATTATGATGATGGCACAATAATAATCAGAGTTACAAGAGATATTTTATGTCCTGAAACTTTGATAAGGCTTCGAGTAATTAGTAAAGATGGAGATGTTAAATCTGTAACCTTTGGTGGATTACCTGGAACTCCTTGCACCCTAGCTTCTGAAATTTATCCTTTGAAAATCGATTATTTTCTGTTAACCTATTTTAATTGTGAAAAAAGTCTTTGCAACCATTATGGAATGATTTTATCTTGGGATGGTGCGATCGTCGAAAGGTAAAAAAAGATTTTTTAGTCGTAACAAATAAATAATAAATAAGCATAAAAGCTCATGCATAATTTGTACAACAATTCACAGTGACATTAATTTAAGTGATGTGCAACTATTAGAACCTCTTCTTCTTAATAAACGTGTCCAATCTAAAACTGTTACCAGATATCCTGGTTTGTTTCTTCATGTTGTAATTAATGAACAAGGAATTATCAGCTGGAGAGAGTTTGATTTTTCGTAAGTTATAATTTCTCAAAAAAAATTTTTTTGAAATTTAAATATTGATCTAATCTATACTAACCTACAAATCTGCATAAATAAATATATAGAAAAGATGCAACAAAATCAAAACTTTTAAGATCAGGAAACAGTGAGAAAAATAGTACCTATGTATTCACTGTAGAAGATTTTCAGCTTTTACCGATAAAAAATGGTGCTTATGCTATCACAGTTGCTTATAACTTAAGCACTAATATTGGCAATGGAACGATATACGAAGTTGAAACCTATATTATTCCACCTTTAACAAGTCCAAAAAATAATTTGACTGAATTCACTTTATATAAATCTGAAGATGATCTTCAAGAAATTAGATTAATTGGATGTCATGACAACATTGTTGCTGGCGCCAGCAATTCTTCTCAGAGTGAAGATGCGTGTTTTCTGGAAATTGAAAAATCAAATAAATTTTCATGGATGCAATTATCATTTTCAACTGAAGGTGTAACTAAACCTTTGGCAACATTTGGAAATGATTCTTTTTATGACACAGACACAAAAGAACGTATTTATTCTGTGATGGGAATGTCTGGAAACAATACTGATAATTATATGGTGATAACAATTAATACCAGTGATCCAAAAACTGCTCATTTTTCTGGTTATATTTACAATGAATCGAATAAAACTTATACTCATTGGGATTTTCCAGAAGGAATGCAATTTAGTGGTTTATTCAAAACGTTACCAAATGATACCCTGATAGCACCTTTGGTCTCACCTGCTAACTCTAATTTTTGGTCATTGGAATCAACTGTTATCAATGTTGAAGGATCACAAGGTAAATATTTCTTTTTTCATTATTGATTGAATATTTCTTTATTTTCCAACTAAGCTCACTTTTATTTTTAGCGCATAGTGATTTCGATATTAATGCAAATATTATGGAATTTAATCCAAAAAATGGAACAACTATTCCCTATAATCTTGATGAAGTAAATGTAACCATATCAAGTGAAGATGTAGTAATAGGATCCGGAAATATTATCATTTATCAATTATTAAATAACAATGAGACTCTATTACGACAAACAACACCAATAAATTCTCCACTTGTATTTTTAGAACATGACACTATAAGCTCACATCATACAATTTTGCATTGTTCACCTATTCTATCCAGTACATTCAATCAAGCTAATGGTAATTACCTTGTGCACTTTGACAATAGTTTATTAATGACCAAGGAAAATATTTCAATTCCCATCCAAGACATTAGCTTTACAGTTGGCGAGATTCCACCAGATGGAACTGAAGATGAATTTGAGAAAGGAATTCTTCGATTATCTGTTGATGCATCAGAGTATTTTAAAACATTGAAAGGGGAAGATAGAGATAATTATTTTTTTCGTATAAAGCATGATATTGCACAATTTGTCCCTATGGAACCTTCCAGATTGACTATATCTAATCAAACTCAAACTGACTCCAGCAGCATTACACATCCACAAGTCTTAATAACGTTTATAATTGCAGCAAGTGAAAACGATAAAGAAAGAAGTGCAAAAAGATTGCTTTCTGATCTGAATGCAATGGTTATTAATAAACAATACACCAACATTACCAGCGATACTTCTCTAGACTTTCTTGACACTACTTATGGTGTTCAAGGTTAATTTCATAATAAATGGCAATTGTTATTATTTAATTTGTTATTTAGAAGTTAGTTTATTAATATTTTTATTTGTTTTCTTGAAATTAGAAATTCCTAAAGGAATTTCGTTTAGTAGAGTTGGATTTAAAGGGTTTATCGCCTTATTTGGATTACTTGCAGTAAGTATCATGATATATTTAGCATTTAGAAGGCATAAAGGGGTAAATATCATTGTATTTATAATGTGTTATTATCACTATTATCATCATTATAACATTTATTTATTTATTTATTTATAGGGAAAAACATTTACAATTATTAAAATTACGGTGATAATAGTTGATTTTATTTTTGATTTGGCATTTTTAATTGTTTATTCAACCAAGTTTCCTTTGATATTTTGGATAAGGTAATAATAAAAATATATAATTAGTATTTTTATTATGTATGATTAACGATATTAATTAATTGATATTTCATATTTTTAGTCTTGGAATAATTATATTGTCAGGATTATTTAATTGTATTGCATCATATGGTATAATAATAAAAGAGATTATACACAACCCTACATTTAAAGAATGGTTTAAAAAAGTATCATTTGGTGCTACATCTTTAATCGTGATTGCAGGAATTGATGCGGAAATATTAGGAATTTTATCATCAAAAGTTACAGGGTTTAAATTATTTTCTGCGCCAATTTCTGATCATTCTAAAAGTTTAATATTTTGGAGTGGAACAATCAATTTGTTTATTGAAGATGCACCTCAATTTATCATTCTGGTAAATCAAATTATTTAATAGTTGAATTAATTAAATCAATTGATTTATAATGAATTAATCTCACTATCTTATATATATATTTATTTATTTATTTATTATTTATTTATTTTTGTAGTCGATTTATCAAAAATATTCTACTGAAACCGCCGAAGTTATTCCGATCCTTACATTAATTACATCTTCAGTTGCATTATTTGATAGTGTTTTGGGAAGAGTTTTCCGATTTAACAAACATCAAGATATGAAAAAAATGGAAATGAAGGAAGAAACAAGAAGAAAAATTTTTAAAGATGATGATGATGATAATGATAACTATGAAAATAACAATAATAGTTTAAATAATGAGGATACAGTGGTTGTTATGGAATCTGTATTCACTACCAGTGATGGTGGTACATCTGGAATCCAATCAAGACATGAAGAAACCGAACCAATGTTAACCAGTCATCAAGAAGCCCATCAGCATTATCAAGAAGAAGAACCTCAACATAACGTACACTATACCACTGAAGTTAAAGTTGATGAAAACGAGCCTCATCAAAAATAAATCAGCTAATTATCATGAGTGAACATGTCTGAGAGCAAAGAGTGAGTGAACGAGCAAGTGTGTGTATATATATATATATATATTTATTTATATATTTTTTTTAATACTGTAAAAAATTTCTGTATAGAAAAACCAGTTACACATATGGTAATATTTGTATAATAAAATATATCTATGAGCTGCAGATCAAATAAGAGAATGTGAAATAATCAATTATGGAGACATGCTAGTAAATTAAAATTATACGACTAAACTAATCGTCCAATACTAACAAAAATCTATACACGTGATTTATTTTTTTTTTTCATGAAATTTTCCTTAATTGACGATCCCGCAAATAAATCACGGAAAAAGTCCTAAATTTATTGTACAAGAGCTCTATAATCATATTTACTACACTAAGCTATATTATTAACACAAATAAAAGATTGAATGCTCGTCGTGTCACTATTGCTTGCCAAAACTCGTAATTTTTTTTTTTGCAATTTTTGAAATCGTTTCCATATTTTAATCAGATTTGCAGTTTTTTCTTATTCTCGCATATTAGAGTCGTACGGCAAAGGTTTAATTTCTTATAAACTTGCAGATGAGAGAATAGAATAGAGGGAGGAAGGAGCGTAGTTCATTTATATAGTAATAGGTGATTTTTTAGAAGTTTGTGATCTGTGAAAACTTGATTACTTTTTTTTCCATAGCCACAAATTAATTTTAAAATTTGAATAAATAATTAACACCTATTAGAATGTCAGAATTTCACATGGGGCACCTTTGTGGGATTCTCTGGATATATGATCTTTTGATTTTGATGCATAAAGGTAAATATATAGTCATGTTATTGATGAGTACAAAAGGTTAAATCTCTTGGCTTGAAAGAAATGATGTAATAAAAAATACCTTGTAAAAAAATACAGTTCACTCTCTCTATAACGAACCCTCTGTCCCTATATGTAATTTCTCTGCTTTTGGTCGTTATAGAGAGAG
>CAJVPN010001299.1:0-15553 GCA_910592215.1 Entrophospora candida
CTATATAAATAAATATAAAATAAAAAATATTTTTGTAAATAAAATTATAAAATATACATTAAAATAAAGATTTTTCAAATTGTATCAAATTATATATTCGAATCCATTCGAATCAAATCAAATCAATTTGAATCTGTTCAAATCAAATCAAATCAAATTATATATTCGAATCTGTTCAAATCAAATCAAATCAATCCGAATTTGAATCGGTTCGAATTGGTCTGAATTTCATTGATTCATTCAGAGCCTTAACCTTGACTCATCCAACCATATCACATTTTTCCATTCTTCTTCCCAGTTTTGTTTTTCTCTGCTCCATCTTAGTTGATCTTTTCACTGTTTCTCTGCTAAAAGAGGTTTTTTTTTTGTAGCATAATTACCTAGACCCTCATCATGAAGATATTTTCTAACTGTATTATAATGCAAAGTTGTGTTAAGATGAGAATTAAATTTATTTGTTATATCACCAAGAGGGGAAAACCAGTTATCATGGACAATATGTTGTAAAATGCGTGTATCATGTTGAGCGAGCAGTTTTGGACAACCAGGACGTTTTTCAGGTGTTGTGTAACCTGTTTCTTTATACTGTTTGATAGTATCATTTATTGTACTGGTAGGAATATCAAGCTGAGCAGAAATAACTTTTTGTTTAATGCCACTAATATATGCACCAATAATTCACTCATGTTGAGCAACTGACAGCTCCTTTCTACTAGAAAAGTATTAAAATCAATTTGTTTTGTTATTTTCTTTATTTATATGTAAAATAAGGAGAAATCCACGATTGTGAAATTGGTGCACAGAATCATGTGACAAAATCCAGTAAATTATTGTAGGCCAGTGTATTGTAAAAAAATATAAGTCACATAAAAGGATTCCAGACAATGTGATAGATGAAATAGATGAATTAAACTAATAATATTTTTATTTTTGATCGACATCTTTAATCTTGCCATGTTATTTGGTTGCCCTGATCTAAATCCATTCTATATTTCACTACTGTTAATATTAGTATCGTCCTTACCTTCTCGACTTCAATTTGTTTCTTTATTAAACCATTCTTGAATAACTTCTATTATTTCTCTTCTAGGATTGATTTTCGTTAATAGAAATTTTTAATAGTAAGGGCAACAACTTCCTCAAGTAATTCACAAATGAATGAAATTTTGAATTCAATCCAGACTTTTTATCAAATAATTGCTTTCGTCAACTGGTTTACTTGGTCTGTATTTTTTCCAAGGCTCTTATTTTATCAACTTTTTGATTTATATTACAAAACTGTTTGTGATTTTATAATGAGGAAAAATTCTAAAACTTTCGGGATAATTTATTTTCGGTATATTAGTGTGTGTTTTCCGTGTATTAATGATAGTTAAAATTTGTGGACAACTCGTGGAATAATAAAGTGGCTTTGGTGATTTTTCATAATCGATAACAACAAATAACTTTTATCATCGAACAAGTTCTAATCAGCATCCATACATATTATTCCACCAGATGAGAAAGGAATACGTGGAGCATGCTATGATATTTAGATTTGCGGCCAAAAAATGTACGAATTAATCCTCGCAAGGATCTATTTCGTAAGGTAGATTGTTTGGAATCTCCTCAAACAATACTTTGGTTACTGGAACAATAATTTCTTCTTTAATTGTTCGCAATTTTCTTTAATTGTCCCTGCTTTCTACAATGATTGCAGTAGAGTTGGCTTTGAAACACAAATTCAATTTCGTCCTCTTTCAACTAATCCTTGAATTTTAAGATCCTTTTTTATATGTCCCTTAATCCCGCAGGAATAGCAATGTTAGTATGATAGGGGTTATTAGCTGTTGGTTCTTCTTTTTGATAATATAATTTAAAGAGCTGGTTGGGATTTCCATAGAAATATTCAATACTAGATTGATAAGTGAGAATCCTTAATATCTCTCCTAATGATTTGTTGATAACACGAATGAAGGTTTCTGGGTTCGTTGATTGCATGTTTATTAATGAGTTATTAGATAATATTTTGTTTGTTTCGTTTAGTCAGAACTAATTAACTTATTACAAAGTTATTCTTCGAGTACGTTGAATTCAGGTTACTAATATACAATTCAATTAATTATCAGTACTTTTATCACGATCTAGTGTTTAATTATTATTCCATGTCTAACACGTTTATCGTGCAGAATCTTCATTACATCAGATTTTACACATGAATTTTACTCATTTTCAAAAAAAAAATCCAATTTTTAATTTATACTCATTACAACTATCATCTTTATTTTCAAAATATATGTGAAATCATGGTTGCTGAAAGTGCACAAAAATGAAAAAAACCAAACAGCATGTAGATAAAGAGGCAAATAAAAAAACAGCGATCTTTATGATGTCTTCTTCTCTTAGAGATGTGTGCTACATGTAAACAAGAAGGTCACTCAAGGTCAACATCCAAGAAATGTAAATCCCCAAATTGGCTCGTAAAAAAACAGACTATTAAGGATACTACCATCTACCGTGTTGTTATTACTGTGAAAATGGGATTTAATTCATTTCTTGCAGAACCTGAATTACATAATGTTATTGAAGATGCAGTTGAAAGGATGAGATTAATTATAGCAGGAGCATTACGACTTACACAAGCACTAATTATATATATTGTGTTGAAAACAATATATCTACCTCATTTGTGCAAGTTGGCACATTATGTAGCAAGGGCTTGGAACTCCTGTTTGCAATGTTTCCGCAGCTGTAAAATCAGTAATACTAACTAATATTTATACTTGGAAGCATTTCAAAGACTGTCATTATTTGACATATGAAGAATAATCAATTTGGTAAATCGGCCAATTTAACCAATATTTTTAAAACTGATTTTAGGAAAAAAATAATAATACTTAAATAGACCGATTTACTACTACTCACGTTTTTTAGTAGTTAGATCGTTGACAAGAACGTTGAGTAAAAATTTCTACCGTGTGTATATAAAATAGAAATGAGAAGTCAGCATTAGTATAATTGTTCGCAAGCTTTTGACATAATCTTGAGAATTTTAAAAGGTTTAGGGAAGGATTAATATAGAAAATAAAGTTGTAAGAATAGCATGGGGCCGTCCAACAGGAGTTTGAACCCTGAGAATTATTTTAGATATAATGAAAATCATAGAATGCATATTACAAGAGTTTCTAATGGATAAAACTCGCATTTAATTCATCGAGTTTAATAATAGTCACATGGATCAATTTGTTCTAGAGTCTCGTGACAAATTTGTCTGATCATCAAATAACAATATGTAACATAATTGATGCTAATTTTTTTTATTTAAAATATATATAAAAAGATTTTATCTAACAATAAAATTAATCGATATTTACCCCAAGATCATTTTTCATTCATCAAAAAAAAATAACAAAATAGCCAAATGTACATGTATATATATATATATTTAATAAAAATAAGGATGAGGGTAATGATATTGATTTTTAAAAATGAAAATATCTTCAACTGGAACACCAGGATTTAAAAAACAACCTTCACTTGAATCATACAATGGTCTAAAGAAATCAGGAATATCAGAATTGTTTTGTTTTATTCTTGATAAAGTTCTCTCAAGTAAATCAAATTTCGTTTTAAAATCTTTATCATTGTATTCTTGTAAATTTTTTACAAAATTATTAAAACCTTGAATTGATTCATTATAACGATTTATTTTTTCGTTGTTATCATTATTGTCATTATTGTCATTATTTTCATTCTTTTTTGTTGCTGAAGATGATATTGGGGATATTGAAGATTGACTTGATGAAGTAGATTTAGGTGTAGTGACGTAGGAAGGTGCATTAGATATACTAGCAGATGGTGTATCATCACTATTACGATTACTTGGCATGTTAGTAGATGTATCATCATTATTAAGACTTGATGCACTAGTAGATGTATTATTACTATTATCACTATTACTACCAGATGATGTAGTAGTGGTAGTGGTAGATGTTGAAGATCCATCCGATGATTGTGATTGAAAATCACTCGATGTTAAATTGGAAAAATTTAATTTAGACATTTGTAGTAATTGTGCTTCTGCTGTATTTTTTAAAGATTTTCTTTGTGGTGACGAAATGAAAACATTATTATCATCATTATCATTGACAATATTAGCATTAACATTAGACGTACGTGTAGGTGTAGATGTATTGGATTTAGATCTATTGTTATGATTACTATTATTATTAGAATTGGAATTATTATTAGAATTATTGTTTACTGATAATAATTTTCTTTGAAAACTTGATGGTGATTGACGACGATGATCCGATGAAATTATCGCATTAGTATGGTTATTATTATTATATTCTTGAGATTCTTGAGAAGAAGAAGAAGATATGATGGTTGTAGGAGTGGTGGAGGGCGACGACGTTGGAGTTAAAGTTGACGAGGAGGATAAATGAACAAGAACGTGTTTTTGCCTTAAAGGTGTTGAATAATTACTAATATTGTTGTTGTTATTGCTGCTGCTAGGTGTTCTTAAAGGTGTAGTTGAAGCAGACGTTATGTCCATATAATCTGTAATTATTCTTCTTGATTCAGGGGCAAAAACACTACACTCCATCATTATTTAAATTTTACGCGTTTTTTTTTGAATTATTACTGTTGTTGTTATCTAAAAATAAAATAAAATAAAATATATTTTATCTATATTTATATTTATATATGTGATATTGTTATAAATATAATGTTAAATAGTAAAAGTCGATTTTTTTTTTTGTTAAAAAAGAAAAAACAATAAAATATTTATAATATTATGTATTAATAAAATTAATTAAAAAAATAAACCAATCAAAATTTATAATGTTTGAGTGGATGATATACAAAATGTTTCAGCAAGTTTTACGTAATTCTCGCACGCTCTTGATTATTATTATTATTTATAAAATTTATTGTTGTCGATCTACATATTAAGATTGATGCTTTTGTTAATTGTAATTGATTGAATAAAAAAAAATATATGCAAGTCTAACGTTTATTAAGTAAGTCAATAAATTAATTATTATTAATAGTAATAAAAAAGGAATTAAAAATTTACAAAATTTACAAAAATTTAAAAATCTAAAATTTTAATTAAATTTAATGTTTAATTATAAGTTGGAGGTTTCGTTTCGATATCAATACCAGGCGGAGGCGTTTCAGAAAAAAGAGGACTTGTGGTATTTTTTAATTGTTGTAATTTCTTCCATTTTTTATACAATAGAACTGTTACTACTGTTATCGTAGTTATACTAAAAACACCTCCAACTGTTACCCCAATTATAGTTCCTAATTCTTTTGGTAATATAAAGGGTGTTTCTGTCACATCATCGCTAGTTGACGACAATAATGTTGAAGATGGTGATGATGAATTTGTTGTTGAAGATGGTGATGATGATGGTTCTGAATTTAATTCGTTATTTTTAGTAATAACATTGCTATTACTAAGATTAAGATTATATGATGATGTCCATTTGTACTCGGAAGGTAACGAAATATCCAAAATATAAATATCTGAAGATGGTCCTGTCGTCGTGTTTCCTATACAAATAAAGAATAACTTGAATATGAATAAAAGTTCGCATATATTTACAAAAAGCATTTATTTACTCACCAAATGTTATAATCATTTGATTATTAATTAAGGTTGCAGAATGATATGCAAGAGCAGATGGTGATTGGTTGGATATTTTTGGTTCTGACCATTGAAAATTACTTGTATTTAAAACAATTAGATTTGGTGTTGCAGGTTCCATTCCATCATTTGAACTCTTACCACCAAAAATAATTATATTATCATTTGAATCTTTGTATTTATTTTGTAATAAGGAATTATAATTATTAATTGATTAATTAATTAATTATAGTAAATATTGATTACATTGTATATAAAGTACTTACCCAATACAGCAGAATGGCCAATTCTCACATCTGGATTAATACCAGTGGCAATCTATTAAATAAATAAATCAATAAACTATTTTTCTTTGGTAAAATTTTTCATCGAATCTTGTTTATTTATTTAATAAACCACACTTACATTCTTCTTCCAAACAGCTTTCTTAGTATCATAAACCCATATCTAAAATAAGATAAAATTTTTATTAATTAAAGTCATATATTATATTGATTATGACCAAAATTATATTTACCTCATTCATTTGAGCAAATGATATAACACTTGAACCAGGAATCATTTGTTTTCCACCAATATAAATAATATTTCCATTAGATAACAGCGTGGCGGTATAATCAGACCAAAGTGGAGGCTTGTCTTTGTTGGAGAAAATAATTGACTCCCAGGATAAACTGTTATTTGAATTTGTATTTAAAACGTTCATATCGTTTAACAAAGTGGTACCATTAAAACCACTCGATCCACCAAAAATATATATTTTTGCATTTTGATTATCATTAACAGCTTGAAATAATATTCTTTGTTCTGGTGTAACACCATCAATGACTGGCTTTTCCCATTGTTTGCTCAATGGATCAAAAGCGTTTACAAATCCATTAATATTAGACGTTTTTGATGTTACTTCTCTTCCAACATTACCAAACAAATATATTATTTTATTGCTATCGCCAATTGAACTCCAACAATAACTTAATGGCTGTGGTGTATTATTGGAAGTTATTTGTGATGTTAAATCTGTCCATGGAATATCATTGTTGTTGAATGAATTGGATAAATCTAATAATAATATTTGATTTATACAACTTTCAATGTCATTTGAACCTTTTCCAATTCCTCCAAAAAAATACAATTTTGAATCGATTAAAATGCTAGTTGTAGAATGCCTTGGTGTTGGAATAATTGATTCTACAATCCCGACATAATTTATTATTAGTAAAAATATTATAATAATTGATAAGATATTACTACTATTATTATAATGATGATAACGATTATTGTAAAACTGTTTTCTTGAATTCTTCATGTTGATTCAATAAAAAAAAAAAAGTTGTCCTAATAAATCTTGTTCTAGAAGAATTTTTAACGACTGTTTAAAGGAATGTAAAAAATATCTAAAGTGTGTTTTTTATTAAAATGACAATGAATAATAAGAAACATGAATTTGGTGGTAAAGGTAACAGTTAGGAAAACCTTTAAAACGACGACGATATTAATGGTGTGGAAAAAAATTTGATCGTAATGTTTAAATTATTACAGTTCAATTTATATACAACAAAAAAAATTTCATGCATGCATATGTACGTATATATATATATATATATATTTGTATTCCCGTTTTTAGAAAGTTCCTAATTAATGTAATTAATGTTTTTAAAATTTTTTTCTTGAGGCAAACGGTAATTCGCTTTTAATATTTTTAATATTACAAAAATAAAAATATATCAAATTGATGGGTCTTTTATACACCACCCATTATTCAATTTTGTTGTGTACATTAATGTTATATATTTAGTATTGTTTAATTAATGGTAACCAATGATTTAAGATTATGCGTCCAATCTATTTCCTTATATGGCGAACAGATTTCCTTGATAGATAATTTTAATTATTATACATTTTTAACATGGCTTCCGGGCTTTAACTTCACTTATTCATAAAAAAATGAACAGACAATGGCTAATATTAAATGATACACGTACGTACGTATAGATAAGGAAGGGCGCTGGCAGCTTTCTGATGGATCTATCTTTAGCTGAACCAGAGTCACACGATGTATTAGTAATCTCAATATTTATAGATATTATATGTATAAACCTTTCTTTCTCTCTCCCGTTTACCAATCAAGATTTATATTCTTGCTAAAATTGCAAATAGAAAATACATTGTTAAAAAAAAGGAATTATTTTTTTTTAATTGTTTGTTGTCAATTAATTAATCAATTGCTGTTAATAAAATATCCGTTAAATTATCACATAAACATTGGGCGAGTGTGCGACATTTTATATAAGGAAATCTTTTTCAACAATAAAAATGTAAAAAACAAACACTATTTTTCAAATGGGGAATGCTGCAACAAAACCCAAAAGTGAGCATAATAATAATGTAATACTGCCAGTACAACACCCCAATAATCCAACAGTCGGAACTCGTTAAACATATGTATTTGTATTACGTTGACGTGGCAGCGAACTTTTATACAATAAAATGCACCTTTTAACGAATTATAAAACGAGTAGCAAGGTTGGAGTAGATTTCGATTATTTTAGAACACATATTTCTCTTTTTTCTTTTAATGTCAGTGTATTTTTCATTTTGACATTTTTTTTGATGTGAAAATAGTACGCAAATCATCTATTATACAAAATAAAACAAAGTTTCTTTCGATATGTGGAACCATATGCAATAATCGTCTTAAACATTATTCGTGTTATTTGAGTTGATTTTTATTATAAAAAAACTGTTACACAATGAATTTCGCCAAGAAATTAGTTTTATAACATTCTGATAACCTCTGTTTAATTGCTGACTAAAAAAGTTAAACAAAAGAATTTATTTGCTTATTATTTAATTTTTGTAAAAATGTTGTTGCAGAAATGAATTAGTTAACAATTTCCTGCTTCTACTCTTATGAACAAGACTCTGAAATGTTGATTAATTAGTTAAGTATTTACTAGCTAATGGTAGATAGTTCGTAGTCCATAGTCATTGGTGATTTTTCGCTTGGTCAAAAAAAGCATGACAATTTTATCGATGTACCGGCCAATCATATTGCGAACATGTGATACAATATTCTTAAACGAATTTTTGATCCAAATCTGGTCCAAAAATTATAAAAAAAATATTTTCCTGCGGTCTTACCACAATCTTTCTTATTTCATAAATGATATTCAAAACCCCATACTTCTATATATTAAAAAAATTTATTTGGGGGTTACATATAACAGGTAAGAAAATAATGTGTAAAAATGTAAAAATACCTATATCTCCTTCGCTAAAATTATTAGCTAGTATGTAAACACTACTGATAGAACTTGTTAGGCAGATCAAATTACATGATTTATGTCTAAGAACCATAGGTCTAGTATCAATAATTAAAATTTTCCATATAGTGAGCTTTTCAAAAAAAAATACAAATGTTTCTTTACTTATAAAAAACCTTAAATATGATTCCAATATGTACGATTTTTTAAAAATAAATTTTTCAGGATATATGTTAATTGAAAATGTAAAAATATTCGGGGCTTGTTAGTAGTATTAGTATTTTAATTTAAGGAGGGATTGAATTTACTCGGAAGATCTACACAAATTTGGACCAAAAATCCCTGTACATTTAAGGGATAATTACATTACGACTTATGACAATATGACATTATGAATGTCAAAAGTCATAATAGTACATAGTAAAAAACGAGGGAGATTTCAAATTTATATCCCTTTATTTTATAAGATGAAATAAACATCAAAGAATATATTGATACATTTTTTTTTTGATTTTTAATCAGAAAATAAAAAACCACTGTAGATGAAAACTCTTACCACGCCTACCTCGATTACATGACAAGGCTTTTTTAAGATAAGATTTCCTTATTTTCTACCAATCATGGGGGTGGGTTCTGGGTTGGGATTCGTGTAACAGAGGTAGGTGTGGTAAATATTTCATTCATAGACGGGATCATCAATTAAAAATCACGTGTTTGATCATCTGTGAATATTTCCAACGTATCTTCTTACATAAAAGACTAGAAAAGGAAAATTTGACTGATTCATTGAGTGAAGTAGAATAACCTGCGTAACAATAGATGAAGATATGGAGGAAGATATAATCGAAGAACAAATAATAGCCTTAGATTTTAGAATGCTTTTGATTTAATTAAAGATTGGTAAATTTCAAAATTTTAATGTTTAAATTCGGATAAAATATATGTATATGTGTAGACTTTACTCCAAACCTCGGTTCTCGTTTAACCTTTGATCTTGAGATGATCTGAATGATCTTATTTAACCCAACAGTAAAGACAAAATTGACGAATATTTCCATGTAAAAAAAAAAATAAAAACAGTAAGACGATTGAACATCAATTGTTACACTGCATGCTCATAGGCATTATTTTAGAATACTCTAGTATGTTCTCTTTTATAATAGATTAAAGATCTATATCCATATTTTTCAGGAAAAAAATTCATTTTTTAAAAAAAAACTTTCTCCTATTTCCAACACATAATTTTCACGATAATGAGTGTAAGTTTGGCCTTCTTATTTGTGTACACACGTATAACAAGAACAATAACTAATAAAACTCAAATGTTCAATTTTATCATTCGATTCGATTTTTTTTAGGCAGAAGAGTTTAAAAAACAAGGAAATACAGCTTTTACAAATAAAGAATATGAAAAAGCAATAGAATTTTTTTCAAAAGCTATAGAATTAGATCCTTCAAACCATGTTTTATATTCGAATAGATCAGCTTCTTATGCTTCATTAAAACAATATGATGATGCTTTAAAAGATGCTGATAAAACGATTGAATTAAAAAAAGATTGGCCAAAAGTATAATTATGTGTTTTTTTTTGTGTGTGTATGCGCGATAATATTATAATTTTAAATACATAAATAAATTATTTTGATGATGATTAGGGTTATAGTCGTAAAGGTGCTGCACTTCATGGTATGGGAAGACTTGAAGAAGCTCGCGAAACATACAAAGAAGGTCTTACTCATGATCCAAACAATCAACAATTAAAAAAAGCGTTGGAAGAAGTTGAAAACGCATTAGCTCCTAGTAAGCAATATATGATGAAATTATTTTTTTAAAAAAAAATAATATGATACCATGAAATTCTAATTCTGATTCTGATTCTTTAATTATATAGGTAATACGAAAATTTTCCCAGATGATATATTTGCCAGGATAGCCCTAAACCCCACATTAAGACCATATCTTGATCAACCAGATTATGTTGAAAAAATTAAAGCTATTCAAGCTAATTCTGAGCTTTTAAACGTGTACGCAATTAATTTTCACTACTGCTACTATTATTATTGTTAGTTTTTTATTACTTACCTACAAATATTTAATTTTCATTACCTTGAATGATTTTTTTTTTTTAAAAAATATTTTTTAGACATTTACAAGATAAACGAATAACTAGTACTTTTATGTACATTTTAACTGGTAATGCCAATTTCGATCCAAAAGAACCAACGTCTCCTACACAGGTATGTATTATTGAGAAAGTATATAAAATATCCAACCATTCCACAATTAATTAAACCATTCAATTAACAATCAGGATGATGTGAAAATGGAAGAACCTAGTAACAATGATAGATCTACATCATCATCAAAACCACAATCTGAGCCTGAACCTGAGCCTGAACCTGAAGAAGTTACAGAAGAAAAGAAAAAGAAAAATGAGGCAATTAAAGAAAAAGACATGGGCAATGCTGCTTATAAAAAGCGTGAATTTGAAGAAGCTATAAAACATTACGATAAAGCTTGGGAATTGGATCCTACAAATATTGCTATTTTGAATAATAAAGCTGGTAAGTGATATGCGTTTTTTTTTTGCTAATGATGATAAGAATTAACTAATTAGTTATTAATTATTTTATAATTGTGAAGCCGTTTTATTTGAACAGGGAAAATATGAAGAATGTATCAAAATTTGTCATGAAGCTATTGAAATTGGTCGTGAAAATCGTGCAGATTACAAATTGATTGCTCGGTAATACTATAATTATAATAATTATAATACTATTATTATCATCATGGCTAATATATTTCTCATCACTCTATTTATCTTTATATAGTGCGTATGGTAGAATTGGAAATTCATATTTGAAATTGGATAACCTTGAAGAAGCAATTAAATATTTTAATAAATCATTGACTGAACATCGTACGCCAGAAATACTGGGTAAATTGAGAGATACTGAGAAATTGAAAGTTAAAAAAGAAAAAGAATCCTATTTCAACCCAGAACTATCGGATAAGGCACGTGAGGCAGGAAATGAACTTTTTAAGAAGAGTGCATTTGCTGATGCTGTTAAAGAATACACAGAAGCAATTAAACGTAATGAAAACGATCCACGAGCTTATAGTAATCGTGCTGCTTGTTATACCAAATTGATGGCATTCCAAGAAGCATTAAAAGACTGTGAAACTTGTATAAATCTTGACCCTTCATTTGGTAAAAAAAATTTTTTTTAAAATAGTAATGAGATTTGTTTTATTTGTAATTATAATGCTTATCTGCCTATTTGTTTCTGTGTATGTATAGTTAAGGCATATATCCGTAAGGCAGCAGTAGAATTTTTGAAGAAGGAATATAAAAAATGTTTGGAAACATGTCAAATAGCATTATCTCATGATCAAGATGGTAAACATAGAGCAGAAATCATGCAACAAATAAATAAATGTCGTGCAGCAATGTATGAAGATTCAGCATCGGATGATAATCCTGAAGAAATTTTAAAGAAAGCCTCAAGTGATCCAGAGCTTATGGTGTGTATTTTGAAAAAAGAATTCCTTTGTTTTTTATATATATATTTCCTATTTAAAAGAACAATACTAAAATATATCTAATTTAATAGAAAATTTTGACTGATCCTGTTATGCAACAAATTCTTCAACAAAGTCAAGAAGATCCACAAGCATTTAAAGAGTAAGTATTATTTTTTTTTTCCTTGATATTATTAATCATAATAATTATGACCATATTGATTTTTTTACCTCCCTAAAAATATTATAGACATTTAAAGAATCCTATGGTTGCGGCGAATATTCATAAATTGATAAATGCTGGTATAATAAAAACAGGATAACAAAATATGTTGTAGCAGAAAATTTTTTGTATTATTTTGTATTTATGTTATATATTTATATATCTAAGTTGGGTTTTTTATAATGCATCATGACTAGTTCATCAATGTTAATGAAATCATCATTATTATTATTGATATCATTAATTTTTATCCAATTTTATCATTGTTTATAAATAAAATATATTAATAAAATTTATTTCATAATCAATTATTCCGCTTATTATAATCGAGCCATACACGATCAAATTTTCGGAGATTTAGTTGTATATTGATATTATTGCATTGATGGATTGATTTGTTATTTTAATAAATAGTATTTTTCCAAAAAAATAAATTATTTAGGAACATTGAACGTTGGGAAAATTCCAACTATTCAAATATAATCATATGCTACAAGTCTCTTGCTGGAAATTTTCTCCAGTTCTATGGTTTTTTTGTCAAAATCGTTTTAAAAAAATCATTGAACAAATTACCAAGATGACAACTCACTATCACCATTGATGAGTGAGTGTTATCTATTATTTGATTATTCTGACACAAATTTACATTATACATTACTATTTTTCGCTGATAATGTAATTATTATTATTAATATCTTCTTCGCCGTCTTCATTTTCATTTCTTTACTCTCCATCCCTTCATTCTTTTCCACGTTAACCCATTCTCGGATTACTTTTATCATTTTCTTTCTAGTATTGGTTTTTCGCTGGTAAAGGTTTTTTGTGGTGACAGTAGAAGCTTCTTGTTAAATGAAGAATCCGAGCTTAGGCTTTTTCTTATCAAACAAGTATTTAAAATCTTCCCACAAATTTTCAACGTCCTATGAATAGTACTTTTTTGACCACTAATTTGATTTCAGTTTTCCAGACTTTGATTGTATCGATTTTTTGGTTTATGTTGTGGTAGAACTTTTTTTTAAAGTATTGTAAAGAAGAAATATCAGCCAACGACCCATAAAAATTTTGGGCAAAGATATTTTTTTAAATGTGTGTTTTTATAATAAACTATCTTATGTCCATCAAACGGTTAAATAAACTCAACTCTAAACTCTAAACTATCAGAAAATTTGATTGTAGAATTTGTTTAGATTGTTTACAACGCAAATATTTGCAAGTAACGATATTGGTTTCAAGGACGAAACATCTAATTTATCGCTAACAAGAATTTTATATGTTTTGGAACTTTTTGAAGCAGGAATAACTTTTGTTTATTGATTTTTTAAAATTCATTTGTTTATTTTATAAAATTTATTACACGAATGTATGAATTAATTGAAAATGAAGGATTTAAAGGTTGGATGGTGCGTGGATTGTGAATATTTAATAGGATTTCGATGTTCCCACGAATTTAAACGCGCTGAAATCGAAACTAAAGCTGATCCAGAGAATTTTTTTAACGAATATTGGTTTTATTTATAATAATGATAATAATAAAAATGAAAAACTTCGATTTATGACAGCAATAGTTTGTTTAATAGATCATTGTTGTACATTAATGACTACACACTAGTCTTATTGTGCTTGGTTAAATGGTTATCTTTCTTAACAATCGTGAAAAAAAATGTGCATTTTTGTGAAATTGTGAAATTGAAATTAGCCAATCAATTATTAATAATAGTTCTTGGATGAATATCGGTTAGATTGCATGGAAATTGGTCGTAGCAAATGTTGTGAGTGCTCCACGTTACCGGAGTAATTACTCATAAATAAAGCAAACATCAATGATCATGACCAAATGAAATGCGATTTAATCTAATTTTAATATTATTGGTTGATCGTTTTGATTACTCAATTTAATATTTAATATTATTTAGCTGCTACATTATAATAGTGATCACAATCATCATATTCATGAATATTCATTAAGGGGGTTACACTTATCAAAATCAAGTGATTGACACATAATTTTAAGGGGTTTTTGGATTTTTGATAAGTGTAACCCCCTTAATGAATATTCATGAATATGATGATTGTGATCACTACATTATAATTACGACATAATAGCCAGAATATCAATACAAAATTGAGGTTATCTAACATACTAATACGGAGTTAATCAATACTTTTTACTGGTTTTGTTTACATTAAATCGTTAAAGGAACTGCAATTTTCAGGACCGGGGTTTATGAATACAAAGCAGTGATTTTTAAAAAATGTTGTGGGGGGTGATGTGGTAAGCGACCAAGAAAAAAGGCTTTAGATCGGTAATATCATGCAGACTGTGGGGCGGTTCGCTTTAGAAGATGGTTGTAAATGTGTACGTATTAATAGCAATATTAACAACCAAAACTGCTCGAAGTTCGTTTTATTCTCTCATTTGCTTTTTTAGCTAACATTGATACAATTGACCAAGTTTTTTTATTAATAATAACGACGATTGTGACGTTAATAACAATGGTGATAATGTCGATAATGACGATGATAATAATAGCAGTGTTAACAACAATAATAGCAACAACCATTACATTGACAATAATAGTAATAATAATGGTGGTGACCATGAGCAACTACTACAACCCCCCTTGTATGCACTGGCACGTAAATTGGTAGTAGGGCTTCTATTCGAATAAGGTTTATTCGAATTATTCACTTTGTTCGTTATGAATTTGATTATTCGAATTACATTGAAAGTTTATTCGAATAAAAAAATTAATTCGATTCGAATAAGAAAATTAATTCGAATAAGGAAATTAATATCAATATTAATATTAACTTGAATAAAGCAAATAATTTGAAAAAATTAATTCGGATAAAACAAATAATTAAGGTCCAGTTTAAATTCAAGCTCACTGGAAAGATTGCTATTTA
>CAJVPN010001300.1:0-15548 GCA_910592215.1 Entrophospora candida
TTTTTCAATTAGGAAATGATATGTAAAAATTGCATGTTATAAATCTGTACTCTTAAGTCACATATTTGTGACTTCTACGGTTTAAGGGATAGAAAATATCTACCATTCTAAATTTTGTAAAGGAATCAGCAAAATAAAAGACGATTATGTTTCATCATAACGTATATTATATAGTGTGTTGAATGAGCAAAGTATAATATTAACAAAGTAATTTTTTAATATTCTTACAACGTTAGGCAAAAAGAATTGTTTAATAGTATAAATATATCCATGTAGTCAATGTTTAAATTTTATGAGTAAATTTCGTGTATTTGTTTTATAAATAAATAAAGAATAGCAAAAAGTTTGAGAAAAAGAATCATCCAATGAAGAAAACATCAATGAACAAACACATGCACAATTTATCAATGATCTAATTGAAACTTTAATCAGTGGCTTTACAAGGATTCATGTTATAATGTAAGTATTCTCTTCGAGACTTTATTTACCTTAATTCTTCACTAATAAATTGATGTTTTTAGTGATAAGCATGATCTTGAAAGTAAAGAGAAGCACCAGCAAAAGACCTTACATATTATTAACAAAGAAACAATAGGTCTATGCAGGGGTGAATTTTATGGGTCCAAGTTGCTCTGATGACGAAAAAAATATATATAGTAATAAACTGATTAGATGTTTGAAATGTTCATAAGATAACTTTAGGAGAAAATGCCAATAAATACATAGTGACCATATTAGCATTGACGTAGCAAACAATTGGATTTCAAACCAAGTTTAAAAATTGACATCGTGCCTAAAATTTAGTTGGAGAATTTTTTCTAATAGGTACATATGTGCAACAGGTTTTTTTTATCAATGATTATATTTGTATTTTTCATTGTTCAGGATTTTTTATCAAGTAATTATTTATGATGAGCACTGTTTTCCTTTGGGTCATACTTGTTTATCCTTTGACATTCTATATTTCAACCCAAAAAGAGGAATTCTATAAAGCAGTAGTGTTTAATAAACATTATATAACAAAAAAAGGATCTTTAGAAATGATGCCTAAAATACAAACATTATATATTAAACATTCAAAACCATTTCCTGAAGTTGAAGAATTTATAGAAGAAAGTATCAAACATTATAATTTAGACTTGGTAATAATAGAAGAGTCAATGAAAAAGGCATCGGAAAAATATTCTGAATTAAAACCAGAAGTTAAAGGAATACTAATTGGTGTAAGAAGAAATGATTCGCATGGAGGTAAATTTAATTAATTCATGCGTATAAATTTACCTGATAAATATTATTTAATCATTTATTTATTAACAAATTCATTCCAACTGACCCAGATTGGCCTCCATTTATGTGAGTCTATCCAATATTAGATTGGAGTTATGTGGATATATGGGAATTTTAAGAACATTAAATATTCCATATTGTAAATTATATAATTTGGGGTAAGTTATATTAAACATAATATTAAATGTTAATTTGATTATTTAATTAATTCTTCTTTGTCTTATTTTCTTTATTATTAGGTATACTTCTATTGGTGGAATTAATAATACGTTTCCCAATTCAATTCTAACAAATCCATTAAAATTTGATCCTGCTTGGATGTTAACTGATGAAAGCAAATAAAGATTCAGCAGAGAAAAATAATAAATATAATATAATTAATTATTATCATAAAAATAAATTATTTTATTTTATTTTTTTGTTTTTATTTTTAGTGTACAATGCTAATATATCATTATTATCAATTAATTTATCAGAATCATTATTTAATTTAGATTTTTTAGATTTTATTATTGAAGTTCTACTATCTTCATCTTCATCATCTTCATCAGCACCTTTATTATTATAAACTTTTTTATTATATAATGTCTTTTTTATTATTTTATAATCATCATCTTGTTTATCATCATCATCATTATTATTATCATTTGTTAATTTACGTTTTAATTTTAATTCTGAAACTAATTTATCTTTCTTGGTTATATTTAATCCAATCCTAGTATAAAAAAATAATTACTTGTATTCAGGAAAATCGAAAAAAAACTTAATTTAATAAAAAATCAATTATATGGTTGTTTCCTTACTTTGAAGTATATCGATTTTGAATTCGTTTTGTTAATTCTAATTGTCTTTTTATTTCTTCTTCTCGTTCTTTTTCCTCTTCAATTGGATCGGCTGGTGTTAACCATGAATCTACTAATGATGATATTTCCCCAAACGATACATCTAGTTTTGTTCTTATAACTTCTAATTCTTCAAAACGATTCTTTTTTGGATTCAAATTTGAATTTGACATTTATTATGATTATTGTGAAAATATAATATTTACCACCGTACATAGATGATTGGGAATACAAAACTCGTAACCAATTAAAAAGAATTTTCACACATATTTGATTGGCTAATTCCACATACAACGTTACTAAACCACATTAAATAATAGAAAATTTAAAATCTTTTTATTAAACATTATTATCATCTTCTTTATAATAATCTTGTAACTAAAGAACAAGAAGTACTTCATAATGAATTAGACAAGTTAAGGGTAGAACCAATGGCTGCACATTCAAGGAACAATCTTATAATTTGTTCAAATATGAAACCATTAACTGTGGGGGAAACCAATATACATAATAAGTTCAGATGTCAGTAACCATGAGAAACCTAATTTAATGAAATTTTATTACTTGGGTAAATTTATTTTGAAAAAATATAAATTTTTTCTATTGGATTATTAAATCAACCAGGAACTATAAATTACAAAATTTAATTATGAATCAAATATTTTCTTCTTTAAAACATCAATTAAAAAAAATATAAACATTATTTATTATGCCACAAGAAATTTCTAAGGGAATCCCATTATCAGAATCCAAGTATAAATATTGCATATATGATTGCAACACATAATGATCATGATAAAACAACCACATTACTATTCCCATACTAAAGCTGCAAATAGAGAAATATATTTGTATTTATAATATCTATTCAAACATGGTGTATTCATCAGTTCTTTACCAATAATAAGTTTGTATATTATTGTTTTATACATTGTAATAAATTTTTGGATGTTGTTTTGTAGCTTTAAATTTATCCTTTAAATTAGATATTTGTATATAATACCTGATTATATGAAATATTAAAGTCATCACAAGAGTGTGAGGAAATCCAACTTTTACTCTATAAATAGTTACATTACAAAATCCTTTAACAATAGTAATTTTTCTATCAACGTTTAAAAAAGTTTTTTTGGATAATTATATAAAAAAACCATCTTCATAAGATTGATAATGAGAAAAAATAAGAAAACTTGTTACATATATAAGAAGAATAGATATCCATAATGTTTATTAATTAACAATGGTTCATTTATTTATGTACTTATTACTGATTTACTGATCATGTTCATACATACTAGTGAAAACAATCAATTTCTCTTTCTCCAAAGCATATTTCTTCAATACAATATAAAAGTGTATGTCTCAGCCTTTATCAAAAGTTCCAACTTGAATAAGTTTGATCTGAAAAAAAATGAGACAAAAACACACCTTTTCAAAACTATTATTTATATATTTTTGATTCAAAGATGGTTTTTTGGTTTAATCTATGTCTGGCCTTACGGAAATCATCAACTCTCTTACGATTTCATAGGTTTCAGACAAAATTTTTTTTGAAATCAGTGTAACAAATAATAACAGGTTGTTTTAATAGCTTCGGAAATTACATAGGTTACTGGGGCCCTTTTTGCTAGAAAAGTTTCCATATACTATCTTTATGCAAATTCAGTGCCCATATCCTTGAAGACAGAAGATTAGTGGTGGTTTGAAAATAGTATGTTTTATTAGCATTTTACTAGTATTACAAACTTTCAATCACTAAGGCCTCTGAAAAATCGTCACATTTATAAAATTATTAAAATATAGCAAAAAAAAAAAAAAAGAATTAAATTGATTTAATGGAGTAATTGTACAGGGTGACTCAAAACCATAAGTAAGGGTATTGTGATATAAAAGAATGTCTTACCTCCCCCTGTTGCGATTGTCAAGGCAAGAAAATGGATAGCGGGAAACAGATTACTTGGCGAAACAAAAAAGCCAGATAGGAATAAATGAATTGACATCTCCATTAAATAGAATCACATAGCCGTTTCCTTCAAGCAACAGCAAGCGCTTAAGGGTACATTGGTTCTTCGTTCTGATGTAAATTTTCTGATTCCAAATAAGGCTACACCAATTTGGATATATACAAATCTGGAAGATCTCGTGTTACGTGTTACGTACATTCATTACAAAAAAAAAATTTATATATTGTTTTAAAAAAAAAAAATGAATAAATTACCAGATGAATGTTTTCTAAATATAATCGAACAATTAATAAAATCATATCAAGATGCTCTTAACCAATGTTGTCACACCAGGCGTACTAGCAACAGAAGCAGTAACAACGACAAGAATGAAGCAATTTCAAATATATTGTTTTCATGTATTTTAGTTAATCGATATTGGTGTCGTAATGTTCTACCGATTTTGTGGAGTAAGCCTTTTAGATTCCTACATAAGCCTTTACCAGGTTTAATTCAAGTGTATGTATCTTGTTTGAATGAAAAGGAAAGCAAAGTATTTCTATCAATTGATACCGAATTGCCATCGATAACATTACCATCTCCATTGTCATTGCCATCTTCATCTTCACAATCAATATCATCACCATCTTTGATAAATACCACCAGTTATAAGAATGATCTTCCAGTAGCTTATCAGCAACCCCTCTTTGATTACATATCGTTTTTAAAAGAGCTTAATTACGAAATGGTATTTATATCTGTTCGGCATTGGTTTTCAAAAACATTTTTGGAACTGCAAAACCAATCAAATAGTCGGCAATTATTTGAAGATCAACATTCATCATTATCATCATCAACACCATCATCTATACCATCAGAATTATCAATACCGCCACCACTACCACCGTATAAAAGCAATTTCGATACTTTAATTAGAGAAAGAACCTTGGGACTGTCACTATATTTATGTAGTATATTTCTAAGCCGGTGTAAATATTTGAAAAGGCTTGATTTGTCAAGAACTTTTGTACCAAGTATACCAAACGAATACTTCCAGTCCCTGCTCAACTACCCACAAGCCGAATCAAGTTTTTCAGATCTTGAGGAATTTAAATTTGTAGCCAAACAAATCAATCAAAATCATATTTTATCTAGCATAACAAAAATTTGTAACAACATTAAGATCGTTAACATCTACTCCTCTTTGACATTCTCTCCCATATCATCAGTATTGCCATCACCGCTATTGCCACCAATCATATCATCAACAACTATGCCATCATTGTCATCATCCGCATCATCATCTTCTTCGTCATTATCATTACAAAATAATGAATTTGTTAATATGGGTTTAATTGATTTTTTTACTGGACAAACTGAAATTAAGAAATTATCTTTGGGATTAGAGGATAATAATACTAGGATCTTACCAATTTTGTTAACATTAAAAAATCATCATTTTAATACTTTGAGCTGGGTAAAATTTTATTTTATTAATTTTCATGACGTTACAGGTTTTGATATTGTTGATGCTTTATCAAATATTAAAACTCTTTTATTTTCATACTGTAAATTAATTTTTAATAATAATAATAATAATAACAATGATAATTACAATTATAACTACAATGGCTACAGGGATAATAGTATTAGAAATAATAATAGTAATAGTAATGAATGTGGAAGTAAATTAGAAATTTGGAAAAAAACAACAAATGGTACAAAAAAATTCTATAGACTTGAAAAATTAAGTTTATTTAGAACAAAATTTTTAACTGATACGTTCAAAACAATTATTACAGCATCACAAGAAACACTCAAAGAGTTGCAATTATGTGGGACGATAAGTGATCTAGATAAGAATCGCACTGAAGAGAACAGATCAAGATTATTTGATGGTATAAGTAAATGTGTTAAATTGGAATATTTAGAATTACAAGCTTTTAAAATGTATCTGGGAACTTCTGAAGAAATTTTACAAAATTTAGCTAAAGTGCTGCCTAAATCGTTGAATCATTTGGAGATTGATTTTCATTGTTCATCTGATGAATTAAAATCTTTTTTTAATAATTCTGATTTGCTATTAAAAACGATTGCTTTACGTATAGGAAATACAGGGTTGTTGGATGTGAGGGATATATATATTGATGATAGTCATTTAATAGAAATTATGGAATACAAAAAACTTAAAAAATCATTGGAATTGCTAATATTAGCTGGAAAATATATTAAAATTAGTGAAACAATGGAAAAAGTTGCAAAAAATTATTTTAGCATTAATAAAATTGTAAAATATACAAAAACTTTGGAAGTTTGGGATTAAAAAATCTTTAAATGTAAAATATCAAGAGAATAAACTTTTAACCTTAGAATTTTAATTTCATTAACTTAATGTAATATTATTATATATGGTATATTAAGAAAAGTGTGGATGAAATCCTTCAACAACAATTCATTCAATGTTTATAACTAGCAAGTATTAAATTTACACAATCTCATTGTTAATTTTCTATTTTAATGTTCTTTTTATATTACAAATCAATTATACCACACTTTGTTTTATTTATATTTCTATTATAGTGATGATAACCATCCAAGTAGTTTTAATTATTTAAAAAATTAATATTTAAACTGATGTTATTTATTTGTAATTATTATAGTAATGTATTATTAAAAAAAAAAAGACTTCAGTGAAGCGATCTAAAGAAAAAGTTAATGATTATTAAAAGTCAATTAACAAATTTAAAAGAAAAAAGTAAACTAAACCGATAGAATGAAATGGCGGAAGAAGAAGATCTTAACAAACAATTAGTTCTGCCTGTTTTTTTACTTTGTAGAGTTATTAAATTCCAAAATTAAGGCATCTTTATATTATAATGAACTTTTTACTAAAGATATTTTTTTAATTTCTATAATATATATTTATATATATGTAAAATGAATGATATTGATAAAAAATTAAGGGTAGAAATTTATTTTTCAACCATAATTAAAATAATCGTAATATATTTTATTGAGAGAAAAAAACTATTAATTCCTAAGTTTCTGGACCTTCGCCACCAGGAATAAGCTAAAAAAAAAACCTCCTTTAGCAGCTTCTTTTACATAATATATATAATTACTTTTTTAAAATAAAATCAAATGTTACCATAGTAATATGATTCCCATTTAAAAGAATTTGATCTAATTTTGTTGTTTTACGACCTTCTGGTGTATTCTCACTTAAATAAATCAATAAGTAATTAAGCAATTAATTAAAATTTGGTGCTGTTTTCAATAATTAATTGAATAATAATAATAATAATAATAATAATATATACATATATATAAGTATAATATATAACATAATGTATATATGACATATGTAATCTCTTTCGCACACTTACAATTCTGTTACATCTTCTAATACCATGTCTTTTTTTTTTTTTTATGGATTGTTAAGGTAAAAATTAATTGTAAATTATTTTTTCTGAATACATAAAAAGGAAAGGATACTGACATAATCATCAAAACCTAATAGAGTGCCCGTAAATTCTTTCTCGCCTTTCATAATTACCCATATTTTTGAACCGATACATTTATCAATTAATTCTAATGGAAATAGATAATGCAAAAAAAACCCCCATTATTTCTTTTTCATTAGAATTTAATCGATAAATTATAGAGACGTTACCTAAAGGAAGCAATTGATTTGCAGTTGCTGTTGCGGTCGCGGTTGTTGTAGTAGTTGTTGTTGCTGTGGTTGTTGTAGACATTTATCAATTTTTTTTTCTTTTTTAAAAAAAAATTAACTGGTTTTCTACATGTTCGTGTAACTGTGATACAATTCCCGATATGTGTACGCGATCCAAAATCTATCTATTATGTGTGTTATAATAAATATTAATATATAACAATTATTTTCATGAGAAAATGTTTGGACTACGAACATCAACAAAGACTTTTGTCGCAGCACGCTCTTCTTCCTTAATCAAAAGTTCAAGTTATCTTCTCAAGAGATCAAAATATACAATCCCAGATCTTCCTTATGACTATAATGTAAAAAAAAAAAAGATTTAATTATCATTATCATTATCATTATTTGTTTTTAATCTACCTTTGATGACAATTAATTAACAAACTCATCGTTTAATCAATTATTACTATTATTATTACGACGATTGATTGATTAGGCTCTTGAGCCAATTATTTCAGCTGAAATAATGGAAGTTCATCATACTAAACATCATCAAGCTTATGTTAATGGATTGAACGCCGCAGAGGAAAAATTTGAACAGGCTATTAAAGATCAAGATGTCACTGCACAAGTTAGTTTACAAGCTGCATTGAAATTTAATGGTGGAGGTAATAATAAATCTTTATTTTGTAATTTTTGATGAAAATATAGAAAAATTTTTTGGTTTTTTTTTTTTGAATTTCAATCAATAATAATAAATATCACATATTTAGGACATATTAATCATTCCTTGTTTTGGAAAAATCTTGCACCAATTAAGGAAGGTGGGGGAGAGCCACCTAAAGGTGATTGTTTGTTTGTTTAATAATAAGATAATTAAATTATAAATAGTTGATTGATTGAATTGAATGAATAAAATAGGTGCGCTTTTAAGTGCAATTCAAAAAGATTTTGGAACACTTGAAGATTTTATTAGCAAGTTCAATGGTACAACTGCTGCGATTCAAGGTTTGGAATTTTATTTATATGTTAAATTACGTATATACATATTAAGCGGGAAAAAATTTAAACAAATATAATATATTTTTCTAATTAAATAGGTTCAGGATGGGGCTGGCTTGTAAGAAGGCTTTAAATTTTACTTTTAATGTTTTTGGGAAATCGAGAATAATTACAATAACTGCAGTTAATAATTAAACATGTATATATGTGTATATTTAGGGTTATAATAAAGCAAACAAACGTCTTGACATATTGACACTTCCAAATCAAGATCCTTTAATCAGTTAAGTATTATTATATTATATTATATTATATTATTATATATTTTTAGGATCCATTTAATAAAATATTTTATATTTCTAAAAAAAACTCACACACGTGACATACATATATCATTATAATTAGCTCATATACCACTTCTCGGAGTTGATGTTTGGGAACATGTACGTAACTTATACTTATATTTACATATATATATAATTTTTTATCATTAACCATTTAAGCTCACAAAATTATTTTATTTTATTAAAAAAAATTTTTTGATGAAAAAGGCTTATTATTTACAATATAAGAATGCTAGACCAGATTATTTGAATAAAATTTGGCAAGTGATTAACTGGAAAACTGTTGCTGAACGCTTTGCCAAAGCTCAATAAATTGAACAAAAAAATTTTATAAATATAGGAATAATAATTAATAGTTGCAAAGTATATATATATATAAAATTTATTATTGAATTTATGCTTTTTTCAAAAATAAAGGGAATTTTTTGAACATTGTCTTACACAATTATATAATTAAATTACAAAAAATAATAATAATTTTTTTTTTATTCGATTGACTCTATTTCAAATAATAAAAATATAATAATCACAATAATAAAACTGTATATATTTATTACTAAAAAAATACATACATTCCTGATATATATATCTTAATTCAATATTAATATATTTATAAGCATTTAGCTCTCCACCTCTCTCCTTTTCCTTGTGTGTGTATATATATGTGTGTGTGTCTATAAATAAATAGTCCATACACACACACATATTTTTAACATAATATTTGATGATAATACAAAAATAAAAAAAAAGTTTTACCAATCAATTTTAATGAATGGATAATGAATGATGGGAATAGAATAATTAGTGTTGGTAGATAAATGAATTGTTATTATGAATTACTTTTAAAAAAAATGAGTCAATGGAATTTAGGAATTGATTAAAAAAAGCAAATGAATTAATTGATCTATTATATTATTAATTGATTAATTAATTATAAATTTTTCGTTACTTTTTCTAAGCCCATTTACATACATCATCATTTTTATTACTATTTTATTAATAATATTGCTATGAACTACTACTACCATCGTTATTACTATTACTACCACCTTCTCCACTATTATCATTATCATTGTTGCTACTACCGTTTTTTCCGTTTTTAGAATTATCATTATTATCAGGAATCATTTCTTCAATATCCATTCTACACATTGGGCATTTTTTATTTAACTTAAGCCATTCATCTACACAATCTCTATGGAAATGATGCTGACAATATAAATGTCTAAGTTCTTCTTCATTTTCATAAGGCGAAAGGCAAATAGAACAAATTGAATCATCAGGATTCGTAATTGTGATGTATTGGAGTGGTGTAAAATTAGATGAACTATTATGGTTGTTGTTGTTGTTAGATGACAACGATGATTGTTTATTACTGAATTTTTTACCGGGCCAAAATTTATATTTAGGTTTCTTATTTTGCTGATCTAGTTGATCTGTAGCAATTGAAGGAGCATCAGCAGCAGCAGCAGAGGCATAAGAAGGTGAATTACTTAAAGGTTGCACCACAACTATTGTATTATTTACATTGCTATTGTTATTGTTGTTGACATTATTATTGTCCTCATTATTATTATTGGACGATGAAGTTGTTGTAGCTGGCGTTGCTACTATTATCATTGTTCCTTGTTCCATTTCACGTTGACAATTATCATATGACTTGTATTTGTAAGAAGGTATTTTTGATATAAGATCCTCACTTGCACCGGTAATTCCAACAGCTTCACCCACATGTAATACTCTCATTGCCACTATGACACAAGGCAGGCAAAATATTACGGCAAGACATAATAATATTGGAATGGTGATGATTATATAACCTAATATTACCCATGTTAGTGAAAGATAGAAAATTTCTGGTGCAGTGCGTTGACATGTTTCTGTAGTAAATAATAAATAATTTCCAATTATAAACCAAAGAGTTGCAAATAAATCTAAAAAAGATTTAACCCTATAATAATAATAAATAACAGAGTATTAATTATTAGTTATATTCATAGTTAAAATATAAAAAAATCTTTATAAAAAACATATTATATTATAAATAGTCTTTATAAAATAGATTATTAAATTAACCTATCAATCCACCTGTCAATCCAATTGTCTCTTCTGGTGTTATTTTCATTTTGACCATTCCGTCTATTGTCTCTAGGATTCAAATATAAATAAACATTTACAGGACATGCTATTATCACTCTTATAATATAAAGTACAAGGAATATTTTGAGTGGTTTATCACATGTTTTAGGATATGCAACTATAAGGATTGTAACTGTTACTACAACCTTTTTTTTTTAAAAAAAAAAAAGAAAGAAAGGAAGGATAAATTTAAAAAATATGTATATATAATGTTATATATATTATTTATATCTTGCCAAAAAAAAATTTTTTTTATAATATTTATAATAATACCTGAATTGCAACCATTGCTAAAGACAATAATAATAAAACTTTGGAGGTTCTGGAAATAGTTCTGAAACTTTGTATAAAATAATTTCCTCTGTTTCTTCTGGATGGTGGTAACGGTGTTGTTATTGTGGTTGCTTGATTTGGTGCAGCTGCACCTACAGAAGCGACAGTCAATGGAGGAACAGAATTTAACATTGTAGAAACTGTAGAACGAACTGTGGACCTTGTTTGTTGTCTTGAAAGAGTATTACTTGTTGCAGAGGCTGTTGAAATTGTTGTTTGATCGCTGTTATCATTACCATTGTTACCCTTATTGTTTGTATTTTCAGTTGATAGTTGTGTAGTTGCTGTATTAATAGTAGAAGTTGCCGGACTCGTTACTATTGGATCGTTGTTATTATCATCACTGTTATTATTTATATTAATAATACTTTTATCGTTTTTAAAATTATCATTAGAAAGAGAGGCCATAGATATTGTTGTTGTTGAGGGGGAAGTTTTACTAGTTGAATTTTCTTTTGATGAGTTTAAGGTTTCTATTAATAGCGACTTTTTTCCCTGTTTCGTATTTGGTCTAGTAGTCACGAGACTGATATATTCAGTGTCGACGTCAATTGGTTGAATTAGTAATCCATGATCGTTCATATTAAATTTCAAAAAATTTTTTTTTTGGAATCTATCTCCTTTTTATTTTTTTTTATTTTTTTTATATTTGTTTTATATTTGTTTTATTTATTTATTGTTATTTATTATTTTATTCATTATTAAATTACTACTATTATTATTATTTATTATTGTTGTACTTGTTTATTATTAATTCATAATTTAAGACAACAGTGTGTGTGGGTAAGGAGAAATTTATATGGAAAACAAATTTTTAGCGATAATTTTAATTAATCATATATATTCATCGATTGATGAATAACTACAATTCTCGATGCTAATTGATTGATTTCTAATCCTGGCTATAATTGTTCTCTAGTAAATTTATATCACCACGCTTGTGACATTTGAGCCTTCACTTGACTTTCTTTTTAATATTTAGGCATAATAATAACATAACTGAAAAATTTTTCTCACGTAAAGAAAGGCAAGCTTTGCTCGTTTGCGAATTATTTTTTGATGATTAGTTGAATGAATAGACAGACAGTCAGTCAACAGACACGGGGGAAGATGATTTAAAAGTTTAAAAACATTGTACATTAGTGGTCCCTTAAAAATTATCTCTAAATTTTAACGTCTAGGATATTATTAAATTCTTTTTGCTTGTCAATGATTAATCAATTAAAAAGGAAGGTTTTTATGTTTCAGATTTCTTGGAAAAAAAAAAAAAAAAAAAGTGAATTTTAAATAATTTTCAAATTAAGAAATTTGTATTTTTGTTTTTCAATATAAAAATGTCCCAAATTAATTTTCTATTCATTTCACAAAAAAAACTCTTGCTTAATTCAATACAAAAAATATGAACGAAGAAATCACACCAGATAGAATTCCTCGTTCCATGTATAAAATTTACTCGCCAAACATTTATTTCAGTTATTTGCCAGGCAGCAAAACACTTCAAAAAGGTTTTCTTGGCATAACGAATGAATTCTCATTAGTCGGCATCTTGAATATAAGTTTTCCCGCGGATCAACCAGTCTACATAAAACAAATTCAATTGAACTTTATTGGAATAGAATACGATTATTTAAAAGATTCAAATGTTGTAGAAAATGGAATCTTGACTTTTTGTGATCTCAATAAAGTTATTTGGAATAGTTCTTCGCATTCAGAAGATTACGAAAAAATCAACGATTTAGAAATTCCCTTCGAACTGGAACTCCCGAATGAGCTACCGTCTTCAATAAATATTAGACATGGCAAACTCATGATAAATTATTATTTAAAAGCTACAATCCTACGAAAGCCACCTGGTTTAAAAAAATCATTACTAATAGGCTATAATAAAACCATTCAGTTATACCTTAAATTAGATAGATATAAATTACCCTCTCTCTCAAGTCTAAGCTCAATTAAATTTGAGAGAAAGTCATCTTACGGATTTAGGTATGATATTTGTATAAATTCCAAGGTTTTCAGTGCCAAACAGCAAATTTCTTGTGATGTAAAACTAGAATTTTTCAATCAAGCGTTGTCACTAAATGAAATATTCATAGGATTGAAAGAATATCAAAAGATACTAACTAGTAGTTATACTTCCAAAACAATCAAACAATATGTTTTACAAAACACAATAAAAGGAAATCAAGTTCAAGTTGATGACAAATCAAATTCAAAAAATGAATTTAAGATTAATTTAAAACTGGAAATACCAGAAATCATTTTGCCTAACAAGAAAAACAATACAAAGAAGAATAAAACTGATAATTTAGTTAATTGGAAAATGTCTTCACGTAATTTCAAGATTTTTCACAAATTAAAAATCAAATTCATATTTGGTGGCGAATTGTTCTTTAATCAAAAAGTTGTTAAATTTGAAAACCCAATTGAAATAGTTAAAATGTTGAATAGTCACCAGGAACAAAATTTATTGTTTCATATATTAAATAGTCATAATGAATCTTTCCTTCACTTATACCAACAGCAACAAATTTATCGACAACAAGACGGGAACGAGCTTCCTCCTCCTTATGACTCACCAACAATCACAGAAACTGCCACCACCACAAGAGCAATTACTTCCGACAGTTTACTTAATTGGTTATCATCTTTAAATTTACCGCCAACTTATGACAACAATGGCGACGTTACTACTAATACTATTCCAATCACTTCACTAATAATCACTGATAATTGATATTATCATTATTATAATTATGAAACTTGAAAGAATATATTGTAATTTTTTAATTCTACAAATCAACCAATAAAATCGTCCAAATTTGACATGCAAAGATCAGCAGCAAATCATTTATTATTATTATTAATATCAATTCACACTGATCAAAGATTTACAAGGCTATAAAACAGGTGTTCTATGCTTTCAAGATCAAAAGATAAGTGATGCTAAATTAAGCGTGGAAGTAATCTGATCAGGCTTATATGACAAGAAAGAGGAATTTTATGGTTATTATAAATATAAATATAAAACCTGATGAACTTTAATTTCCTTACAATAATTGAATATGAGAGAATTCTTTAATAATCATTTGAAACTAATGGCATTGGATATAAAAATATACAAGAACATTTATTGCAGCAAAAAGGCTCTACGGAAAAAGTGTATACACACCCTCATTAAATTCTCCACCACCTGGTTGAATCATTCCAAAATTAGAGTTATTTTTGATAATTTTCTCAATATCACCCATTAAAGAGAGTGATAAATCAGAGAAGTCTAGATGAAAAAGCTACGATCCGATGTACCATCATTAATCAATTAACACAAGAGTTGATGGTGGAACGAATGAAAAATGTGCCTGAAACAACTCCATCATGAAGGATAATTTGATTTTAACACTAATGTGCGCCACCAGTAATTGAGACAGCAAAGAATTTGCAAAGTATAGTTCCTTTTTTGTCTTTACTATTTAAATTTTTACATTTTTGTTGGCAAGGCAATAATATTCTTGTACATATTTTTGATTTTTAAAAAATTTTTTTGAATAATTGGTTTTCACAATAAAATAATTAGTTATTATAATTTTTCTATTATTAGAAATTCCTTGTAATTTTTTGACCAGTCCAAGCTATTTTTGAAAAAAAGCAAGCTGCCGGCTGCTTCAAATTTTTATTTTCACTAGAGGTTGGAATCGACTAAAATAGTCAACTAAACTTTTTTTTGAACAGACTACTAATACTAATACTACTAATACTAATACTAATACTAATACTAATACAGTACAAATCGTCTATACTCAAAATTATGAAAACCTAAATATCATGTGATCCACTTGTCAGATTTTAATGAAAATATTACCTTAAAAAAGGAATCGATTTATAACATAAAAAAAATTTAGTCTCATTTTTTAGTCAAAGATCTTTCTTAATTTGGAAAATAATAAATTTAAAAGTTTCAAAAGATTTATTTAAGATAAAAAAC
>CAJVPN010001301.1:0-15541 GCA_910592215.1 Entrophospora candida
CGGCCAATCAAATTTTCTTTTTTGTGTAATCTGATCGACGAAAATCATTACCAATTATAAGAATGTCTACCATGCTGAATTTAGCAATATGTCATGAAAATAAAATAATTGAATTTAGCAATGTGTCACAAAAATAAAGTAATTGAATTTAGCAATGTGCCACGAAGATAAAGTAATTGAATTTAGCAATTGAATTTAGCGAAAATAAAGTAATTGAATTTAGTAATGTGCCGCAAAGATAAAGTAATTGCCAACTATTATAAAAAGGCTGGTATCCAAACCAACTCAGAAGTTTTCTCACCTTTATTTTAATATTTATAATTAATATTAATATAATAAAATCAATAAACATAAATTTATACCTTTTTAAAAAAAAATGGATGAACAAATACAAGAAATCTTTGATGATCAAGAACTAGGAAACTTCCACCGAGAGAATTTTTACATCAACCCTGATGAATCAATTAGTCATGTCTTTACTGATGTGCAGTCGGAAACATCAGATGCTTCTACCTCATCAAAGGAAAGCACTGTGTGGAAATATTTTTATAAGCGGCCATCCTTTGCACCTGAACATAATGTTTGTAAAACATGTTCAACAAAGTATGAATTAACAACAAGTGTGACAACCCTTCGTAAACACCTCAGGCAACATCAATTATATGCACCTCCCAAGAAACAGAGTACCATGACCAGAATGGATCCTTTTAATCGGCAGGAACAAAATGAACATACTAAATATCTTGCTCAATGGATAATTTGTGACCTCCAGCCATTTACTGTTGTTGACAACATTTATTTCAGAAAATTCATCAATTACTTCTGTCCTCGTTATATTGTTCCTGAAAGGCATCAAATAAAAGACCTTATAGTCAATTCATTCAATACCAGAAGGACCAAAATCATTAATGATCTTGATCAAATTGAGGGGCGGTTTTCATTGACAGCTGACATGTGGACTTCTATAAACCAAGAAGCTTATCTAGGAATTACTATACATTATATAAATTCAAACTGGCATCTCTGTAGCTTCCTCCTTGACATTGTTCCTTTTACTAATAGACATACTGGAAAAAACATTGCACAAAAAATTGTACACGTTTTAGATGAATTCAACATCTCTAATAAAATCATTGCATTAACTACTGACAATGGATCTTCAATGGTTGTATGTGGAAGAGAAATTGCAAACGCCCTTAATACTGAACTCTCATTAATGAATTTTTCACATTATCGTTGTGCAGCACATGTGTTGAACTTAAGTGTGAAACAAGGGTTACAACTAGTTAGTAACTCAGTTTATAAAATACGTGAATTAATGATCAAAATTAAAAATTCAACTTTACTTTGTGATGAACTTCACACTTTCTGCAATATAAAGGGGATAACCTATCATAAACCCATTTTGGATGTAGAAACCCGCTGGAACTCAACATATTACATGTTACGATGTTGGGAAGAACTTCAACCAGCACTGACCTTACTTGCTGCTGATAATGAAGATGTCGGTGTTCTTAACACTAATGATAATGATTTAATTGCAATTAAGGTAGATAATCTTTTACTAAAAAAAAAAAATGCTTCATAATCAATAATTATAATTTACAATTGACAAATTAATAATTAATAATTAATAATTAATAATTTTAATAATTTATCATGTTCTATAGGATACTCTCCTGCTTCTTGAACCTCTAGAAAAAGCCACAAAACATCTTTCGGCATCATCTTATCCAACCATGGGTGATACTCAATTTGTTTTTAAACACATCCAAACGTATCTAGATGAAAAAATTGGAGAAGACGGGTTCACACAATCTGAAATGGCTGCTTCAATATCCCAGAAAATTGAAGAATATTGGGAAATTATGGATCGCTCTTCAATTGCCTCAGCAATCTTAGACCCCCGAATTAAGCTTTCTGCTTTTTCAGAAGATGCAAGTCAAAATGCTCGTGCACATATTAAAACAATTTTTGAAACTTACCAGGAGAATTTTTCTAATATATCATCTCCTATGAGAAGAACATCAACATCTATGAATGCAAGTCGCCAATATTTCATACGACTTTGTCAAGGCACCACTCCACAAACTTCATCTGTAATTCCCTCAACATCTTCAGTATCAGAGTTAGATCGCTATCTTGGATTGCAGAGAGATGAAGATACAGATCCTCTCTTATGGTGGCAGGCACATGCCAAAGAGTACCCAAATGTAAGTAATATGGCGAGAGATTATCTTGCCATTCAAGCAACAAGTGTTCCATCGGAGCAGGCTTTCTCTGTTGCTGGAAATACAATTAGCAAAACACGAAATCGCTTGTTGCCAGAAACTGCAAGAGCCTGTTTGTGTATGAAAAGCTGGATAGTAAATAAAATAGGAGAATAAAATGCATAAATTTTTTTCTTTTTTTTTGTATATATATTAAAGATATACTTATCATTACTTTTCTCTCCTTTAATTCTTTATACTTTAGTTTCTTTTATTTTTTCATTTGTTTATTCATTTGTTTTTTCGTTTGTTTATTATTTTATTATTATATATATATATTTTCATTTAATAAAAAATTTGTCAAAGAAAAAATTTCACGTGATATATTCAAAGATCTTTCCTTAAAAAGAAAGATCATCCAACAGAGCGGCTCCAGAGCCGCTCCTCAGCTCTATATCGGTTCGGCTCCAGAGCCGCTCAGGAGCGGCTCCTTAATGGAACCGCCCCATCCCTATCTAGAACTATAGTAACAAATGTAAATCAATTCCTGTTTAGGTTATTGCCAAATAATATGAAGTAGAAATTAAAAAATATATATTACATATTACTATTACATACTAATACTTTCTCACGATATATATATTTTAAACTTATCATGACTTGCCAAAGTGCAATTTGGAAACATTTTAAACATATTTGGTAATGTTGATGGTTATAAGCGATTACGTTTTGAATGTCGATATTGCAAAAGCTCAAATATCAATGTGCTAGCCCAGTATCTAGATGTGAAACCTTTACGCCTTTGTTCAAATGCCACATGCAAACTAAAAGAAATTATTTTAGAGAACATTTTGATACTTCAAATACTAGTATACAGATAAATTGCAACGTAATTGAGAAATTGAATGAAAATTTTATTTAAAAGTGAAAGCAGTTTGATTCATTCAATATAATTAATGATTCAATTAAATATCTAAATCAAACCTTTAGTGTATAAAAAGTGTAAGTTGAATAAATTTAAATTTAATTGCCAAATAATTTTTGTATTCCATTTTGAAAAATCATCCAATCAAATTTCAAACTACTGTCGCACTGTATGTATGGTGACATTTTTCAGACAAAACGGTCAATGTATGGAGCGAAAAAATTGATCATGAAAATACTGTTACATTGCTCAGGTATAGGATTGAAGGTTGACCAACAAAACGTTGCAGTATCGTCAACAACAAGTGGAACCAAGTGATTACTGAAAAAGAGGCTTTAATAATCGTTGATAAAATAAAAAAGGTATATATATCTTGATCTAATATATATATTTAACTTTATTAAACATAAAACTTAATTATTACTAGGTCTATGTTTTGGAGAGCAAAGGATTAGTGCAATGAACGATGTTTGCCATGTTGTCAGATTATGATACGGTCTTTTATTACAAGCCTACAATGAAGGTTTACCAGACCCAAGGACTATCTATATAACCAAATAAATAAAAATTCAAAAGTTAGGGAATGAGTTACTCTTTTAGTTGGAAAATTTGGTATGTCAGTGTAAGATACAAGGATATTATTTAGCTATAAATCATTAAGAAACGATATGGTTCACAAGGATTGCTTGAACAGAGGTGAAAATGCGCAAATACTTTCAACCAAAAGTTTTTTTGAAAGATGCACAAAGCGGGTATATAGGAGTAAATAATGTTATATCTTCTAATAAATAATGTATTGAAATAAGAACAAATAAAAACCAGCTATTTTATTGAATGGTTAATTTCATGCAGTGATATGATCATTACCAACATTTTGTTTAGTTCTTATCCTTTCAATGTAAATTTATTAAAATTTTGAATGATCGAAGGGAAATATCTTATAAAAATGAGAATTTTGCTATTTTTGCTGTAAATATGACCCAGATTTAATGCTCTCCAACATTTCAAAAGCTTTACTAAATAGCTCAACAGCCTATGAACTTCTAAAATGATTTCCACATAAGTTTGTTATCCTGTGACAATTATTCCTGTGGTACATCAGAAAACTGACAAATTTAACAGCTCATATCTTTGTAAGTAAATATAATTTTTCCTTAACTGCTAGATCACGAATTAACTTCTTATCTTCCGAGCTGAATAGAACCCAGGTTTTTAACACTTTTGCTCACTATCTGATTGATTTGGTTTCCAAATAGTACATGATGCGCCCAAATACTTGATCGTCTTCCAATAATTTGCTGCCAGTGGTTCTTCAAAAATTAACCAAATTACTTTTAAAATTGTCATTCTAATCCTGAATAATTTGTATTTTAGGTTTTGGATTTTGGAATCTTTGATTTTTGGTTTAGACAACCTTGGGCTCATCAATTAAAGAACTAATTTTAATGTATATCAGGATGATGTAAAATTATTGTCATGCAAAAATCGTATGTAATAGTTACCGCATTCCCCATCATAATCGTATTCAAAAAGGTTCCTGATGCGGTAAAACGCTCTATTTTTTAAAAAGTAGGTAGTGTTTGTAGTTTCCAACCAGAGTTCCAAAAAAAAAGTCGCGAAACTAAATGAAGCCTTTCAAGAACAGAACAGGGTGTTTTCTTAATGGCTCAGCTCATGCTAATGTATTTTATAATAAATCAACAATAAATAAAAAACAAAGTCACGTTATATCGTGTTTATTTATGCCTCATCATCTAACAACGTTCACATGATCACGATTTTTTAGGAATAAGGTGATCATAAAAGATAAAGCTAATTAATTGAAGCATGAGACTATTTGAAACTTTAAACCAATTAAAGCCTGAAACTATTGAAACATGCGTTAATTGATTAATAAATCTATGGATCTTTGAGTTTCTGGTTAAGAAGACATTTATTTATTTACATTTTCCATCATACAATGACTTTCTTTTTATCTCTTGTTTTTATCGCACAATAAATTCACATAGTAAAGCAGGTTGAGTATCATTAACAAATTCTTCAAACCAATTAAACCACAATCTAGTAATTTTTGTTATATTAGATGGTTTTACCATATCAACACGTTTGATTATTGTATCTTCTACTGTTGGCAAATGACCTCGAAATGGCCTCTATTCTTTAACCAAGTCATACACGGTAGGTCATTCAAACTTGTCTCTCTAACATAAAATTTATTATTAATAAAATTTATACTAATAATAAAAATTTTATGTTAAAATTAATTTTTTTATCATAAACACATTTGAAGAATAATAAAGCATATTAATTTTATTAATTAAGAGACTAACTTCTAAACGCGTTAAAAGATTATCATAATTCTTGAGCTGCAACAGTTATCCTATTTTTTATATATCATTATTATTTTTTCAACAAAGCAAGCAATTCAATTGATTTAAATTTAAATTTCACCATTTACAAATAAATTTTTGAAGAAGGTATAGAATGCTTTTTATAAATAATAAAATTGGATAATAGACAAAAGACTATTACTATATATACAGTATATTAATTACAAATAAATTTCAGGGTACTTGTACTATAATCATACTAGTTGAGTTCAAGAGTAGATTAAATATTCTTCTCTTTATAGTTTCTTAAATGATACATATGGATTGATCATTCCTGCTAAAAATGATAATGCTTTATACTAATTGATTCAACCTACCATGAAATCCATGAATTACAGCGTTATTAGAAGCACTTAAAAACAACAAGTGGAGAAAACTAAAAAAGAAACTTTTCCAAAATTAATTAATTGAAAACAAAATTTTCTTCTTATTCACAAGACAAATAAAAATTTTTTTCCTCGCTCATAAACAAAACGTAAATAATCGCTAATTAAGGATTATTTATGGTAAGCTGGTACAACAACAACAACAATAACATACGTCTTCATCTTTGTATATATGAATCTTACTAATTAAAGAAATAAAATAAGCAAAGCAGTTAGTTTCAGAGTTTCATAACAACAATATAAATAAATATTGATGACGATAATCAATCACACAAACAAACACAAGTTTTCCTGTTGCGATTCAAGATCTCTTTCATCACCGAAAATTCAAAGTTTCGGTAATGCAACAACAAATAATCAAAATTTAGAGTTTAGAATCAAAATATTTTATTTTCGTTTACTTAGAATATATATTTATATTTTTTTTTTGATATATTAAAAAAACTTTGTACAAAAAATTTTTTTTAATAAGTTTTAATTTATAAAGAAATATAAATCAAAAATTATTAAAAAAAAAGTCAAAAAAATAAAAATAAAAATAAGAATAAAATAAAAAATTGAAAGATATAAAACGTTAAAAGCTATAATTATGCAAGTCAAGAACATTCTTTCCTGACGTAAATTCTAAAAGTATTAATATAAGAATCATATGAATCAACTTCTCTCTCATAACTCTCCATCAATTCATCATACTCTTGATCTGTTATGCCCATTGATGATGATAAATTTAAAATTTGCCATATATTGCACAATCCTTCTAATGCCATTTTGCCAAGACTTCCTGAACGATTTCCAACTGGGATTGGTTTGATTTCTTGTGTAATATTCGACAAATTATTACTATTGGTTGATGTTGAAAGGATTTCCACAATATTTGGAGTTTTGTTATTTATATTTAAATTAAAATTTTCATCAAAACACGTCGTTACTGGTTGAAACAATAGGAATAAAAAAATTATCAATCATTGATTAACCAATTAATTAATCAATAATATAATTAAAAATTAATAAAAATATTTACGAGCTTCAAATAACTTTTGAGATATTGGGCCTTGGTTGCAATGGTTTAGATCGACCTTCATAATTTCCAAGTAACCGGTAGGCTTTAAAATTCTTATTATTTCATTGACGAATGCCTGAACATGATTTTTTTCAGCAAATGGCAATAGAATTATTTTCATATGAATAAAATCGAAACTTTCATCTTCAAATGGAAGTCCACTCATGTAATCGCACTGCATGAATCTGCAGTTATGCGGCATCACGTCTTTTGGATACAACGGAACCACCTCAATGGCTTCTATTCCGGTGAATTTTGATAAAGGATATTCGGTCCCCATTTCTAGACACCAAGTTGCTGGTCCAGTTCTATTAATAATGACAATAGTAATAATCGCTGTTATTTGCTTGTATTATGTAATTAAATTTATTTTCAATAAATTTATTTTTAATAAATTGATTTTTAATAATAAAAAATTATTAATAATTACCCAATCTCAAGAACATTAGCATTACCATCTCTCAACATTTTTTCAACTGGTGCTGAGAAATTGGATCGCCAGGAAGATTTGAAAAGATAATGCTGTAAATGTAAAGCATCAGCTTCTTTATAATCAATTGTGTAATCTTCGCGAATTGATCTTTGGTCGAGCCTTTTTTTTGTTAAAATTTGGGTTGATATAGGCATTTTTAGAAAGGTTTGTTATTAATGGATTGTAAGAAAGGTAAAAAAAAAAAAAAATAATAATATAATATAATAATTATAATAAATATTATTATTATTGATTGAATTGTTTAGTAAAATTTTTGAAAAAAAAAACGGGAAGAAATTCATGGTATTTTTATAAGGATTATAAGCATAAATAATTATATAGTTCTTTTCTGTGCTAATGTTTATTCATTAAAATACAGTTTTTTTCCCAAATAAATAATTGAATCTATATTCTTAATTCACGCGCTCGCCGATCAACTAATATAATGAACGCACCATTTGGACAGATATAAGTAAATAATTCATGTATAATAAACAACAAACAGAAAAAATTAAATGAATATAATGCGTCCTATAATGGTAATTATTCCTTATAACATCCAAACATAGAAAAAAAACCATAGTATTATTTGTAGATATGGATCATGATTACGATAGGTTTAAGCTTTATAAAAAATATCAACAAAATATCAACAATAAAAAATCTAGACCGGCCATTTTAATCATTATTATATTATTATTATTATCGTCAGTATTATATCATTATTAACGAATAAAATAAAAGTTACCCTTTTTTGTGAAATATATAAGTATTCAGTTGTTATTAATTTGGGCAAGGGGGGTTTTTCCAAGAAAAGATGTTTAAACTAAATATGTATAACCGATTGTTAATATTAACCTTGCAAAAAATTCCAATTACATTAATTACATTATAAAATTTTTTTGGTAAAACATTAAAATTGTCTCTTAATATGGTCTAGAATGATGCTATGGCTAAACAAAGCCACAAAAGTTTTAGAACTGTTTCACTGCATGCGGGCATGTGAACAATCTTTCCGAAGGGTCGATCTTCATCATATATTAATATACGTACCGTCTGTAGGGATGACCTGCTCTGAAATGTAAATAAAATAAAACCAGAAATATCTATCGGAAAATTAAAGGTAGCTTTGTGCGAGGTATAAAGAGAAAGCTAGAAAATACGTGTTTAGGAAGTTTCCACGTCACACACATTTATATACTGCTACTACAGTGGACGAAAGTCATTAATTATTATTAGCTCTCCAAATGGGATCTCCAAAAAAAAATAATTGCACCAAGTAATTATTTAGAAAATTCATTAGATTTTTTATTTTTAAACTTTCTTATAACATAGTTCTCTCTATTTCATTGGTTAAAATGCTTGCACGTGATATTTCCACATTTTACTGGACAAATTCGTACCACCGTACAAAAAATCATAATATTAATTGTTTAGATTTACTCATTTTGGAACAAGTCTAGATCAGATTCGTATAACTTATAACTATCCAATCATTTTTGAATTTAGTCATTTGTTTTACAAATCACACATACACTTGAATTTTATTAGTGTGTAAAAAAAAAAGATAAAGATTTAATCTAGATTTCAATAATATTATTTAAAAATAAATAAATATTTTTGTTTTCTATTAATTTCCTAATTCATCTCTGCTGATTTCAAAATAATCATTTATTTCTATGTTTGGCCTATATTTATTGAAAAATATCTTTAATCGATTGGTGAATGTTTCATTATCAATGGATTCTCTAATATTTTTAAAAAATGTAGAGTAATGATACAAATTATGGCTAATTAAAGAATATTTGATGAGAAATATTAATTTTAGCATATTAATATTAATATTAATGATGATGATGATGATGATGATTTTAAATTACCTCATTAATAAAACAGTCGCCAACATTTCATGAGTAATTAATAAATGATGCAAGTAAGCTTTCGTATGATTTTGGCATGCATAACATTTACATGAATCTGAAACCGGTGCAAAATCATTACGATACTTTACATCCCATAAATCTATATAATATTTTTCTTCTGTTATTTCATCATTATCATCATTGTAAAATGTGAAAGTCAGTGCATGACCTGAATTTGTGAGTCTTGTTGGGTAACATGTATCAAACAAATCTATCCCTTTATATATTCCAAGGAGTATTTCTTCTATAATATATATTTAATAAAATTAATTGATTAACAATATACAGCCCACTCATTCCAAGTGCACCCCCCTAAATGTACGCTCTCATACAATCTCAAGTGGGTGCGCTTAGATGGATATATAAATACATAATATGAATATTATAATATATTAAATAAAACCTGGACTTTCAAATCCATATGCTAAACGAGGTTTATTTATTGGTAAATGTCTAAACGATTCTTTTATTAGATCAATCCATTTTTTCGAAGGTTTTTCATCACCATTATCATTGGTATTGTTTTTACTATTGATGAAGTCATTTATCACAAATCCTAAATAGAATATGTAATATTGTTATTAATATTTATTAAATTTTCTAAAAAATATAACAATAATCAATTTGCTTGTCGTAATACCATCTACATTAAAATTATTGATCTCTTTGATAAATCTTACTCTCTCTTCTAAGTTATTATATCCACCTAATACTCCAAAAATATTTATTCCTTCCTAAATATTAAAAATTTTTTTCATTAAATAACAATAACAGTAACAACAACAACAACAACATGATGATTATTATTTTTTAGTTGCCTCCTTTTGTTTCAATGTGTCTTCCAACCATTTCAATGTTCTATTTACAGATTTTTTTATTCTCTTCAAACTTGGATTGGGTATTGCAATATCATCAGACATGCTAATAAATATATCCGGTTTATATGCATTCATATATTTCACATATTCTTCTTGTGTGAGCTATTTCATAAATAAATTTAAATCTAAAATATCAACATTATAAATATATACGTGCATGCATGTTTATATGATTTACCTTTTTAACCCCTTGATTTGTATTAACAGAAATACTATTATCAGTGTTGAATGGCGCTTCCTCTAAATTAAAAGAATCTCTAATATCAAAGAGTACTAAATACTCTTCTAAATTTAAAAATTTATGAATTCCACCAGAGAATTCAATTGAAGGTGGTGGTCGTACATGAAGACTAAATATATAAAATATATAATGCAGTTGTAATTGTATGTACAAACATGTTTCTTTAAAATAATTTTGATAATAATGTAACTCACAAATGTTCTAATGTTATTTTAACGGCATCGAAAGGTAATAATCTTAATGTGTCTGGTGTCAAGTGTGGCACTGAACCTTTACTTGTATAAAGTATACAATTTGGTGTATCTAGTTTTTTTGATTCTTTGTTTTTGTTTAATGTTAATCTACCCAGTCTAAACAGTTGTTCTGTTGATTTTAATAAATTAAACGATAACATCTTGCGTGGAAGTTTGTTGTTGTTACACGAAATGTTATGTAGAACCCATTCATTGCTACCTCTCAAATCCAGTTTATCGCGTGTATTGTAAAGTTACGTTGCACAATATAAAAAATTAGTGTAACATTTCAAATTTCTACTAATGCATAAATGGACTAATATTTAAGGGAAGTGTAACACAAATTTTTATTGACACTCCAGTGTATAATTAATATATACAAAAATAAAATTCATTTTATTGAAGGTAGTAATTTTTCGTGGAAATATCGAAATTTCTTTTTTGCTTTAGAAATAAATATTAAAATTCCCTGTTTTTTTTTACTAAATAATTAATTCATTATCGAAAGTTAGATGTGTTAACACCACGATTTATTTTTAAATAGGGAAACATGAGAAGGAGCAGGAAAATATTTGTTACGATAATAATAACATAATAACCTATTTATTTTATTCTTGGGGTGACATTGTTAATTTTTGTCAATGTTAAAAAAAGCAAGCGGAAGGAGAATGTTATATTAAATATTTTCTAGTGGCCAAATAATAGTTAATTGTTGAACTTATTTTTTACCTTCTTGTTAATCCACTTCATCCAATATGTAAAATAGAAAGATTTATTAATCTTGTTATCATTTTCCACTACCATTATCCTTCAACTCGCCTAGTTGATAGTCAATGCTAATGCACTGGAAATACTCGATATTTTTAAATTAGAATGTTTTTTAATGAAACAAGGCCGTTTTATAGAATTTAATCTAATACAGTAATACTCCTTTGTTGGCAAAGGCGGTAAAACAAAATTATTTCAAGATTTAATAATATATTTAATATTTATTTAAACTGTTATATATAGATTATATGTAATTTGAAAACTACTTTTGACTTTACAAGTTTTTTTTAAAAGAACCTTTTAACAAGATATTGAATTTTTTTATTATTACTATATATACGTAAAACATCTTACCAAAACGAGTTTTTGATATAGCCAGTCGATCACTATTTAAAATCACACGATTTTCATAATAATACTAATACTAATCGTTGATTGAAATCGAAATTCTATTGGTTAATCAAGTAGATGCTACGCCCTACATGCCATGTTTAATGTGATTTCCAATTTTGGAGAATTAAGGATGGAAAATTTTTTTTCTATTAAATAAATAATAAAAAAAAGTATGGATGAACAAATTTCTTTAAGAGCAGTAGCTAATTACTTGGAAAGAGAGGGTGTTTTTGCAATGACAGCAAAAAGAGTTCTTTGGACTCCAAGTAATGAATCAAAACCAGTAGTAAATTCTTTCATTTCTACAATACAAAGTAATTTGATCAATATGGCTTTTTTTCTTTTTGCATGAATGTGAATATGGAGAGAATCAATAAATAATCATTTTCTTATTTTGCTTCTAGGAATATTTTTTGTTAAAGAAGATTCAGCTGAACCAAAATTTAAGATTATTGCAGTAAATCAAAATAATAATAGTGGTGGTGGCAGTAATAATGATAATAATTCATCTGATCCACAAAATTTTACATTTACACTAAAACCACCAGCAGGTTGGGATGAATTAAAGAAAATAAAAGCAGAATTAACAGAAAGTATACAACGTGAACGATCTGTCGTTGTTGTAACATCTTCCTCAAAATCTTCAGCCTCATCACCAGTCTATCAACGTTCAGCTGCCCCATCACCAGCTTCTGGCTCATCGTCTCCTGCTACACGAAATACACCAGGCAAAAATGGAAATCTAAGTACTACTAATAATAATATCACCACACCCCCATCATTATCATCATCATTATCACCATCATCATCAATATCAACTAGAAAACCACAACTTACCAGTAAAGACATTGAACTACGAAAACAATTACTGCTTAGAGATAAAAATTTAGCTGATCAGCATAAAACTCTTGTAGTGGAACATAAATGTATTAATGAAGAGGAATTCTGGGAATTGAGAAAAGTATGGTTTTATTTCCATACATGTTATAAAGCTTGTGTATGCTTAAAAACCATCATATTAAATATATAAAAGAAAATATAAATAAAAAAATGCTTTTTAGCAAATATTTTTTTATTAACTTCAATAATAAAAAACCAAATATGTGATTGGTTTGATATGGTTCAGAATCTATTACGTGATCAAGATGCACGTACGAACCAACAAAGAGGTTGTTCTTCTACAATGCCTCACTTACGACCTGTGACTGAAGATGGTGGTGAAGCTAAAATTAATATAACACCTCAACTGATCCGTGAGATATTTGATGAATATCCACGTGTAGAAGCTGCTTATAAACTTTATGTTCCTGAAAGGGTAATTTATGACTATTAATTATATTATTATTATTATTATTTTGTTTTTTTGATAACAATATATATCTAAATATGATTTTGAAATTATAGTTATCAGAACAAGAATTTTGGAAACAATATGTACAATCAAAATTCAATGATCGTAATAGAGCAGTCACATCAAATGGTTCACAAGGAGATGAAATATTTGATAAATGTTGGATCGAAACTGAAAAAGGTTAACTGATAACAATAATAATAATAATAGAAAAAAAATTGTTTCTTTGACAGCAAACTTCAAAATATATGATTAATTTATCTTTTGATTATTTTGATAATTTATGTTAGATCTTAACCAAGATTCTGGGCATGTAAGGAAAAAATTAAAAATAAGTACATTAAGAGATTTAAATGCAACACAAGAAGATCATATAGAGGTTAGTTGAATTTTAATATTTGGTAGTTAGATTTATATATATATTATTAAATTATTAAATATTATTATATTATCATATATTATTTTGATAATCAACAATTAGCTGGAAATGATGCCAGACATCACCATGAGGCCAACCCAAAATAAAGTTTTATCATTATTAAGACGAAATAATAGACATTCAGAAAGAGTATTGGAAATATCAACAAGGTAATATAATATATATTTGTTAGGAAGTAAAGAAGATGAATGCATACATGTATGAGAGAAATAATATGGAGCGGAAAGAAACAATATTATATTTATTACTTTTATATATTTATGATACTTATAAATAATGCTTAAAAAAATTTTTAATAGAGAAAAATCAAAGAAAGATAAAAATTACGTGGAGGAAAAGGTATCTTTGATATTTTAATCATGCTATTTATCTTCATTAAAGGAAAACCAACATTCTTATTACTTTATATTTGAACAGAAAGAGGATTATATAAATGAACTATTATTAGAAGACTTGTGTGATGAACAATCTAACCAACGACTATTACTTGATATTAGGGATCAACGTGAATATTTCGCAACTCAATTAACCGAAGCTAGCTCAGATGTTGATTTATTAAATTCTACTCTTGTATGTGTTGAATAATAATATACCACCCTATCATTATTTCTAATTAATTAATTAATAAATAAATAAATATTTTTTCTAGAATTTAAATGAATCAATTGAAACCCTCAAAAATGATGTTACAGAATGGAATTTAGATATGTTAAAAGGTGTAAAGAATGTTAGTATATATATATATATATTTACATATAATATAATTAATTATTGGTTATATTGTGTATTACAGTAGTAATGGTGATGAATTATTTATTAAATTAGAAATCTCTTGGAAGTTTATGTAAAGATTTTTATACTAAATCTTTTGAAATAATAAAACAAAAACAACAACGTAACCAGGAAGCAACTCCTAAAATAGGTAAGTCATAACAGTAACAATAACAATAACATCAACAAATAAATTTCTAATCCTAATCCTAATCACAATACTAATATCATCATCAGACGATCTGCCATCAAAAATTGAAAAAGAGGTCAAATTAATACAATTGATGGGAAATGAATTCCTAAGACATTTCTGGGCAAGTTACGGTTCTAATGTTAAAGAAAAAATAGAAAAGAATAAAAAAATGGTGGAACAGTTAAAGATCACATTAGGGAAAATAAGTAAATTATCAGACATTCAATCAGATGATGACGATCTACAAAAACCTCAAGCCAATTTAAATTTAAATATTAATGGTATTAATAGCAGCAGCAGCATTAGTGGTTCATCAAAACTTCAAAAAAAAGTGATCAATAATCTTAATAATCTTAGCCTTAATAACAGTGGTGGTGGTAGTGGTACCAATGTTAACGGAAAAAAACAACCAATGGATATTTCAAACTCAAATTCACAAAATCTAAAACAGGTATTTATTTCGTTCTCTCAAATAATAAAAAGATTGGTATATATTTATATTCATTTTATTCTGGCTCTTTTTCCGTTATTAGATGCTTAGGCCATTAGTTAAATCGATCGAAAAGGCTTTAACATTACATCGTGAATTTAATAAAAGAAAAGTAGAGATCAAATCAAATCTAAAATAATTAACAAATTAACAACAATAAAATAACTAATTCATAATAATAATAATTGTTATTATTATTATCCATAGAACTTGATTACATTTATCATTTGTATTTTTTTTCTCAAAAAAATTAAAAAAAAAATAGAATTTATTTTTCAAAATTTTTTCCAAAAAAATTCCTTGAAACGTTTAGTAAAAATATTCATCAACCTTACTAATTCCAACTATACTTGTCGTCGGAATTCCCAAACAGAAATAATACGGTTACGGCATGTGCCGTATTATTTGCCGTAAATAAC
>CAJVPN010001302.1:0-15534 GCA_910592215.1 Entrophospora candida
GGTACTATGATTGAATTAACAGGTCTTGGAACAAGTGCTGTGTTTGGATATACGGCAACATCAGGAGCTATTTCAACTCCACCTCCATTAGGTTTAAAGTGAACTATATGAAAAGACTATTAGATTATTGAAAATTCAATAACAAGAAGTGAACTAGAATAAATTCACTTACGAGGTTGTCCTGTTACTACTATGGGAGGGTCATAAATAACTCCTCTGTTAGGAACTTTGAAAAACTTTTGAAGCAGATTAACAACAACCTCATGTACTTTTGTTGCCATACCAATTATATATACGCTACCAGTTTTATTGTCAGCATTTAACTTGAAATAGAATTTATATCCCTCTGAACCGTAGTTGTTAAGAAAAGTGTTATAATTTTTGATTGTTATATTCGAACCAATTTGTAATGGCAAACTGCATTCCATACAAAGTTCACATTAGCTGGTACTTAAGTAATAAGTTAATAAATACACCTATACACTACCTGCTTACTGCTAATGGCTTTTTTGGTAATTTTGGATAATTATGTACAGTTTCGTCAATCCTATCCAAAATCCTTGCCCACCAAATTTCATTTGAAGTACATGCACGAGACATTTTCAAGAGAAAACTTTTTTTAAAAAAAAAAAAGTAAAAAAAACTGTTTAATGTTAAGAAAAGATCGTCATGGTATTATGCAATAATTACGTACTAATATGAAACATACGTACCCTAATTCCGAACCAAATCTTTTATTTTTATTTTTTACTTTATTTTACTTTATTTTATATCTACATTTATTCCTCATATTTTATTTCTTATTTTATTTTTATTATTTTATTTGTATTACATTTTTATTTTTATTCGTATAACGTCGAAATTAGCAATTATAGTGCGATATCGCTGCTAGAATGTTAGATTGCAATGAAGTTGTTATTAATTAATTTAATTGTATAAAAGAAGCTCAAATTTAACTTGGTTGTAAAATAACTTTGTAATAACTTTGTCTTAGTTTAATAACTTTGTCACAAGTTAATTAGTTTCGACTAAATAAAACTAAATAAATAAGATAGAAATATTTTATTTAAAACTTTTATCTTCTTTAACCAAAATTATTCGCTAATACCAAAATCAATTCGTTGATCTCCTATTCATTCTGATCCACACAAAACAAAAATAATTGTTATCACCAATTAAAATACGCTCTCCCAAATTTAATCGGTGACAATAGCAACCAATGAGTGAGGCGAGAATCTAGTTTGCTGTGACATGATTTTGATAGTCTTGACTAAATTTGACTTGTGACTAATAGTTTGGTCAAGTGGCTTGTTAGGTTACGTACTCAGTCCTGGTCGCCACGAAATGACAACAAGAAGTCACTTGTATATGTTTGAAAAGGAGAGTTATATTAATCCGACATCTCAGCTAAATACAAAAATACCTTATATTTATTCATTTTATCATATTTGCAATTATACGTAATCGAGAAATGAAAATTTTAAATAGAATCATTTATTCCTGTAAACTCCAGTGACTTGATTGGTTTCTCATTTTTGCATGTTCTTCGTATCATTAACCAATTTTTTAATATATTCCTTTAAGGGATTATTAATACTTGGGATGCGATTCACACATCTCTTTTTTTAATTATTATGGAGCTTAGGTTTTGGCAAATATTCAAAATTTAATTAAAAATCGCGCGATATCGTTTTTAATTACAAACTTCCACAACAATAATAAAGGTTTACATTGTCGATTAATAAAAGAAATTCATTCTACCAAGTTTAACTGCTAATAATTAAATATGCTTATGATTTCATTTCATATTGTTTAAGAGATTTGACTCATTAACCTGATTTTGATAAAGAAGCCTTTTTGGTAAAGTATAGCTGGCAAGAAATCGTTATTGGTTGTTTGTCGTGATCACGAGATTCCCAATTCATCCAATCATTACAATGAAATTATTCCACAAAATCCTATTGGCCCTTAAATAAATTATAAATTGGTGTTTCTGATGATTAAAAAAAAGATGTGAACAAAAAAAGAGAACAAATTAGTTCGGGATCGAATTATATAACTTTTTTTTTAAAAAAAACTTGATATCGATTCACGCGTTCCCGTTCTCAAGAACAAAAAAATTCAAAATGGTTTTTTTATATTCTTTATTTTTTTCTTTTTTTTGAAAAAAAAACAAAAAAAGACCAAACAATCAAATATTTTTATTTTTATTTTTATTCTTTTTTTTCTTTGGTATTTTTGAATTCTTCATCACCAAACGGAATTCCAGAAGCTAAAATAACAATGATAATAATAACAACAACAATTAATTATAATAGAACATAGAAATATAAATTAAATAATAAAATTTTATTCTATTTTGTTTTACCAAGTCTTAAAGCTCCAACAGCAGAAGAACAATCATAATGTTGACCACCATTTGCTTTTGATGTTAATAAATGTTGAAATAATAAATCTGCAATTGGTAATTGAGCTTGAGAATCATCAGCTAAATTACGCATAAGTCTAAAAGTTAAACAAATAAATTAAATATTAATTAATGAATTAAATAATTAATGAAAACAATATTTAATGCTCTACTATTATTTATCACCTAACATCTTTCATGGCATTATTAACACTGAAGCTGATATCTGTGGTAAAAGTATCATTTACCATTCTTTTTCCTATCATCAATTGATAAATCAAACTAATAAGTTAATTTAGCATAAGTCTATTTATCTATATATGTATTATTATGATGTGGTGACTGACCATATCCTTTAATAACCGCATCAGATGAAAATTCTTCAAAAAATTCCATCATTTTGTCTCTACTAATATCATTTTTATCTGCAAATGTTAATCCTTCTGACAACATTTCAATTATTCCCCCAACAAAAAAATTTCCAACAAGTTTATATTTTGCTGCTTTGGTTACATCTTCTCCTTTATAAATATTGTATTGGTTGAATAAATAAATATTCACTCGTATATTTATAAATGAATAAGTATATAGATTATTTACCAATTGGGATTGCTTTTTTTCCAAGAACTGGTACAAGTAAATGCATTATTTTATCAATGATTGATTGTTTACCGGATGTAATAACCACTAATTCAGCTTTCTAATAATTGAATAATTCAACAACAACAACAACAACAACAATAATAAATTTGCTATTTCTTCCCCTATTTCTCCTCCCTCTATTCCCTCAATGCACATCCTCCTATTCACGTAATTATCCCATTTTCTTATTACCTGAGCTTTGGCTGGTGGCCCCCAAACAGGACATGCAAGTAGAAATCTATTTTCTATTTTTTCAACTTCATTTTTCACTTCATTAATAACATGTGGTGAAATTGTGCTACAATCAATAAAAATTACTGATCTGTTATTAATGTTGTTGAATTTACGTGGATCAGAATATTTCAACAATTCTTTATAAATACTGGAGACTGCTTGGTCATTCAATAAACAAGTAAATATGATGTTCGCTTGTTCTGCAACATCTTGTAATGATTGTGTAGCAATTGCTCCTACTGATTCTGCAAGTGATTGGGCTTTGGAGTATGTACGATTGTAAACGAGCAGATTTGGAAATTGATTTACTGCTAAATACTTTTGAAGGTTAGTAGCCATTGGATAACTGTACAAATAAATGAGTAATAAACGAACGAATGAATGAGCAAAATATTTCTATTGACATTGATTGATTGATTAATTTACCCCATTGCACCCAATCCAATGAAAGCGACACGATCATTACTACTAATAGTTGAAGTCGCCATTTTTTATTGTCAATATTATTATTGATGAAGTCGATGATTTGCAAAACGTCGTACAAATGATTATATAAATAAACTATTTTATTGAAAATCAATTATTGGTTTATTTATTTTGGGTATTTGATAGTTGATCCATACTTACAAATGCAAAAATACCATGACTACAAGTAATACCAATCACTTTTCAAAGAGGTAATAATTAATTTCACATGATTTCATAATTAATATTATATTGTGTGTTTGTATGTGCAGCCACCAAGAACAGACATTAATCACAAGAAAACTTGTGATGCAACATTAAAAGCTTTGCTGAAGAGCATGAAACCATGCGAGATTACACAAAACCAGACAAATGTCATGCAAGTATACATGCAGCATTAGGTGATCCTATGGCATTTTCAGCAAGGATCTAGTGTAGAAGGTGAGTATAATTTTATGGACCTAAAAAAAGAAAAACTAGTAATCATCACGTCCAAATATTGTCCAAGGAGGAACATCAACAAGATGTTTGAATGTTTGAAGTATTGTAATGCGGATTTTCATGGAACTTCAGTCAAAGAAGGTAAAACTGCTTTACATATGTTATCTGAAAACATCAAATTAATGAAGAAGCCTACTAAAGATAGTATTGCAAGCAAATATGTTGTTTGGGCAATTGATGTTTTGGTAAGGTTGGGATGTGATGTCAATGCACCGGGCACTTGTTCATTTAAATATATAGCACAATTAATTTGTGATACGTGATAGAAATAGATGATCGACACATTTAATAAAAAGTCTCGATTAATTAGAATCGGCCAGAAATCACCTGGGTAAGGTGTATGAAATCACATGATTCATATGTAAAGTGGAAGAAGAGCATCTGCTTGCAATGGCCATAACATTCAAACTATCAATTAAATATTCCTGCCACCGAACTTTTCAATTTCTCATGGGTTGGCTAACGTATTTATGGGAAGTGCAAGGTTTGATGCTTAAATCTTTAGTGCATTTTTTGTTCGGGCTTTTGTTACTTTGTGCTTCATAATTAAGATTCAATTACAAGTTCTGTCGTGTCCTTTTTTATTGGAATTTTTTATCATTAGTTAAATAAGTAAGTATACTAGTTTAAAAAATCTTTAATATGAATAGGCTTTGAATGTCTAATGAAATTTCCTCAATAAAGGATAATATAAATCGCAAACTTTATACAGAATTATTGATAAAACTTTGTTATATTTTTAATGATAAATCAATCATGATAAGATTTCATATGATACAAAATGATATTGCACGATATATTTTCCAAAGTAGATTACCCAATTACCCTTCCTGTATCGAACGGTGGAATTAGCAAAATAGACAAAAAACGGGCTTCCAATTTACTCTTACCATTCATTATATTTCATTTCGCAACAGTCTACTCTACCTCACACCCAAGAACTTCTCCAAAGAAGAGGTTTCAGAGAACCGCAACGCATTAGGGTTTTTGTTTCGATTTTCATGATTTTGCATCAAATTTCACTTAACATTCCAGAAAGATATTATGTTCGCACATTACCATTGCCGCCATATAAGTTTGAGTGTGAGAATGTTGATGATAATAAGGATTCTAATCATATATACAATTTAGGCTCTGGTTTGTATTAAAATTGGGATTTTTTAATATTATTAATGTATTAGAATATTAATAAATAAACGAATGAATGAATATGAATGAATAAAATGAACGAATGAATGAACAAACGAATTACTTTAAACAGCCATTGTTGTTTGTACTCGACTACTCTGTTCATTTTATTCAAAATCTCTTCCTTAATCATTACTGCTTTGTAAACATTTTTTTTATCATCAACCTCAGATTTTTGTCATCTTTTTCTTTCATATCTTCATTAAAATTTTTGTCATCTTCATCAGAATCTGCATTTTGTAGATTATCATACGCAAAGACTATTTGAAGCGCTGTATCCTGTGGACTCGTTATTACTTTATCTGATGACGATAAGGAGGATGATGCGGCATTTTGGTCTTCACTTGATGTTTTTCTATTTATTTTCTTCGCTAAAGGGTTAATTAGATCATCACCGCTATTTCTTGATGAGTTTTTATATTTATTACCCGATGTCTCGTTTAAAGATAGATCATAAAATTTATTTTCTTGAGGAATTGCAATGTTTCGAGGGTAAACTTTTGCATAAGAATACACTTTACTTTTACTGAAATCGTCATTTGAATTCATTGTTACTATCAAAGGAAAATAACAAATATCAACAACAAAATCATCCAAATAATCATCATCCCATTGACCTCTCATTAATTTTGGCATTATTTTATCATCGTTTTTAAACCAATGTATTTCACATTTTGGTTCTTGGGTCAATAGACTGAATTTGAATATCCTTACAATGTCTTTAATAATATCTTCTGCCATATTTTCAGTATACTTTCTTTTATTTTCATCTCTGATGAAACGATATTTAGCCATTGATTGATTGAGTCTTTGTGCTGTGGATGATATAAATGGATGATGAGATTGAGGTTTTCTTCTTTCGTAAATTTCAGGAAATCCAAGTTCACCTAATGCAAAGTATGTATATTGACGAATTTTTGTTGGAATAGTTTTGACCATATTATCGTCTTGCTTATTATTATTATTATTATAAAAATTGGTGAGGAGTTCTAAAAATTTATTTGTGTGGTTTACAATAAATTTTTCTTGATTATAAAGATCATTTAAGTCATCACTTTCTTTAATTTTAAAATAATCATCTGCATATTCAAGAACTTTTTCTAAAATATAACGTTGCAAAGTTGATTTCATCAAAATTTTATCTTTATAGTTTTGAGATTTCACGTGATATTTTACATATAACTCTTTAATTAGTTTAACGTTAATATCAATAGAACCTTTTAGAGTGGTAACATATTTCTCAAGTTTATTTTGTAAATTAATTATATCAGTTGTAAAATTAACCAAATTATTTAAAGCTTCGTCATTAAAGCAAGGTATTGGTGAATCACCTAAAGCCGACTGATACAATGAAGAAGCTTCTATTGATTCCTTATTTTTAATTTCTAATTCTTTGTTCAATTTCTTAATCGCATTATTTATACTATAATTTTCTATTTCTAGTTTTTTGATCTTTTTCTCTGTGGAATTTTTATATTCCAAGAATTCAGATAATTGACAATTATCTTCTTTTATTTGAGACAATTCTTTTTCTAATTTATTAATTTTTTCTTTATATTTATCTAAATTCTTTTGGAAATGAGTTTTTTCTTGGTTTAATTTATTGATTATCATTTTGTATTTTAATCCATTTTCTATTTGCTCATCCTTCAAAGTAATAGCATAGTTTTGATTTTTTTCTGCTAAATCTTCAAGTTGTTTAACTTTTTGCTTGTATTTATTCAAGTCTATTAAACAATTTTCTTTTTCTTGCCTTAATTTATCAACCATCTCTTTGTATTTTGATTCAATTTCTTTTTGCTCAGCCGTTAAAGTAAGAGTATAATCTTGAAGTTGTTTATAGTAATACTCTTTAGATTCTTTTTGAACTTTAACAAGTTTATCATTATATCCCGCTTCTAAATTTCTAATTTTTTCTTCGTACAGTGGTTCAATTTTTTGCTTAATGTAATTGTTTAAATCATTTAATCTTTCTTGTTTTAATTTGTTATTTTCCTCCTCCAAGTGTTTGATCGTTTCCTTGTAAGTTTCAATTTCTGTCGTTAATTCTTTAAGTTTTTTATTGTACATTTCCTCGGCTTGTTGACAATCATGTATAACGCTGTTATATCGTGCTTCTAGACTTTTGATTTTTTCTTTATATTTTGGCTCGATTTCTTGTTTATAATTATTTAAATTGTTTAGACAAATTTTTTTTCCTTGAGATAATTTATTAATTATTTCTTTGTAACTTGATTCATTTTCTTTGTATTCTTTCATTAATATATTAACTTTTTTATTGTAATGTTCCTCGGCTTGCTTTAGATATTCGTTGATGTGGTTATTATGATTCACTTCTAATTCATCGATTTTTTTGATGCAAGTTGGTTTTTCGTTTTCTTGATTCAATTTTTCTTCTAATTCTTTAATTTTACCAAGGTAAGTCGGTTCAATTAATTCTTTATATCTTGTTAAATTAATTTCCAAGTCTTTACATTGATTATTGTAATATTCCTCAGCATCGTTTTGATATTTGGCCAAGCGATCATTATATTGTGCTTCTAAATCCTCGATATTTTCATTATATTGTGTCTCCAGATATTCCAGATATTCGACCATTTTAATATAATTTGGTTCAATTCTATTTTTATAATCATCCAATTCATACTTGAGTTTTTCATTTTCTGCTTTTAAGTCTTGAATTTTTCGAGATTGCTCTAAACTTCCAGTAGACAAAAAATCCATTATTATTATTATTATTTTTATTATTATTATTATTATTATTATTATTATTGTTTAATAACCTTTTTTATTGATTAATTTTTTAAACTTGATATATTTTTGATGGTAATATTAACATCATGTACTATTATTAATCATCGAATGAAAACAAGTTTATGTAATCTGTGTTTGGCGTAATATTAATATCAAAAAAATTTTATACAACGAAATGGTAACTGAAAAGAAAAATATTTCAACTGAATTTCTGGAATTTGAAGAAAGAAAAACTCAAAGACGTAATAAAAAATAATATTATTATTATATATTATTTCCTTTTTTTATTTCATTTAATTAAAAAAAATTTAAAATTTTTTTTTTCCTAGCAAAACTTTTAAATGAAATCATAATCAAAAATAGCATTAATGAAAAAGGGAAAAGACAAACAAGAGAAATTAATTGTCGTAAAAAAATTATAGAAATTTCAAATAACAACATTGATGCTACAATTGATAATAAATGTCTACCTAAATTTCCTCCAATAGAGCCACCGACTGATTGTAAATAAATTTTTTCTAATTCGACCTTTTTTAAAAAAATTTTTAACATTAATTTATTTATTGTTTTTTAAGTAATAAATAGCTTAAAAGAATTTTTACCCAAGATTAAAGAAGATAATGAAAGACTTGAAAAACTTATGAAACAAGATCCCAAAGCTGTTAATATGGAATATATCGAAGATGATTCCAAGGGTTTTATAGAATTGGTAGTTTTTTTTTTTTGAACATAAGAATTGTTTTTATTGTTTTTGTTATTAGAAATCCAAGATTTTAATAAATTTATTTAATTAAAAAAAGGATCTTGGATTAGGAGTGTTTTCATCAATAGACGACGAATCATCAGATGAAATTGATGGTGATACTGATTATTATACTGCCAGTGATTTCATTAGAGATGCTATTAATAAAAGTCCAATCATAACACCAAAGATCACTATTTTAGAAAATGAACACGGAACAGATGATGATGGCGATAGTAGTAGTAGTGGGAAGGATGATAGTGATGATAGCAGCAACAGCGAAGATGATGGTAGTAGTAGTGAAGAAAACGAGGAAAATGACGACGATGATGACAATGACAATGATGATGATGATGATGATGATGATGACAATGATGATGATGATGATGATTTATAAAAATATGAAGAGGAGATTATGATAATAAAACAATAAAAAAAAATAAGGATCCTACAATAATTATTTCTGCAATTATCATTTTTTAAAAATCAAAAAAAGACAGCATGAATAGTGAGTAACTAGCATCTTTTTATTAAAAAAAAAAAAAAAAAAAGAATTTTACCCAATTTTTTTACTGTGACTCACATTTTTTTTTGCCATCATTTATTTTTCAAAGATTTCATTGTAACAAGGTATACCAATCAATAAGATTAATTGATGAACTCTACCCTATCTTTTAAAAAATATTTGGCAATCAAATGATTTTGAATAATTTGATGTCTCGTAATAAATAATTCATCAAATAATAAAAGATGAGAAATATTTACTATAGTGCAAGATATCTATAACGGTCAATGATTATCACATGACTTTAAAAGCTTATTAAAAAAAAAAAGTAAACCGATAGAATTAAAGCTAAAGACCTAAAGCTTCATTTTATTAGAAAAGCTTTGCTTCAAAGTTAGAACATTTTATATGTCTCTATATATAAATTGTAAAATTTCGGAATGATCTTATCTTCCTTGTGTTTTTCTAAAAGACTGACTGATGACCAGCTTAAAAATTTTCTATGATATGGAAATCTTCCAATAAAAGAAATTTTTAAATACATTATAATTTAGAGAGAGAGATCTTTAAATTTCAGAGACACCCATCAAAATGATTTTTTTTATTATTTTTTCAAAAATTATTAATTATCATTGAAAACAAGAAAAAATTTGAATGAATTAATGAATGAATGAGTGAATGAATGTATAATGAATGTATGAATGAATGAATGATTTGATTTTGATGATTGAAATAAATAAATAATGTACACAAATAAAGCAATTATGATTAAATGTCTGTTGATTGTTTTTGTTCTATAGTCGAAATAAAATGTAAAATCTATAAATTAAAAAAATTAAAATTAAAATTAAAGTAATATTTATTATATATTATATTAAATACAAAAAAAAGAATGTAAATTTATTTATATTGATTAATTTATAACCCCTCTCTATATACTATATATATATATATATACTATAAATTAATAATTCATTTGCACATCGTCAAATCCATCAAAAACGTCATCATCATTGTTATTGTTATTGTGTTTTTCTAAAATATTTTTCATAAGACTTTCCATTTTTCCGCCTACAATCATGTGATGTACTTGACTTATATTGGAACCTTGCAATAAACCAGGTTCACGAATGATTTGTTCATCAAGTTCATCTTTTACCACTCTCATGTTATTATCAATATCAATATTATTACAATTATCATCATCATCATCATTACTTCTTATTTCTTTAAGATGCAAAAGATTTGAAATGTTAACTGGGGCCCATAAATAATCACACAAATATTTCTGTTCTGAAGGTTCCAACACAGTAGATATTAATTCTGATAATGGTTCATCTAACGATCTATGTAAAACTATTGGCGGTAATTTTATTGTTGAAGTACTACTGTTACTATTGTTGTTGTTATTAACATGTAAAGTATGAAAATGATTATGTTCAATCCTTATAACATTTAACATTCTTAAAGTGAAATCTAATGCTTCAGATGATGATATTTTTCTCGATTGGCCAAGTTGTACTATTGAATTGAACATGTAATAAAAACTTTCTAAAAATGGAAAGCATCTAGAATCGTCCCTGAATTCCTTCGATAATTTTTGGCATGATCTTTTTGCTGAGGTCGCGTAAGATTCAAATTTAGAAATCCAAAATTTCAAAAGTTTTGAATTTGCGTAAATTGTTGGTGGGGGAGATGGTGGCAATGATGGAAATTGATAATTTGATGTTAATGTGTCACTAACAACATTGTTTGGTGATATCTTTGGTGATAGTAAGGGTGATTTTGTAGATAATGGTGGTGAAGTGGAAAGGGGAGGGGACGGAAGTGAAGGCAATGATGACAATAACGATTTATTATTATATTTGTTATTGAGTGGTGAAAAAGGTATCATTGGATTAGATGGTGACAACAATAGAAGATAATCATCATCGTCCTCATTATCATCGCTGGTATTGAAAGTGTCAGTTGCGCTTAGTAAAGAAGCTGAATTATCACGATTTGGTTTTAACAGTGTGGAAGTAGTTACATTTGTTATTGCGGATGCAATTGAAGCAATTGTTTTGTTGCTTTTACTGCCACCAAAATTGTTATTACGTCTAGAAGTACTTGATCTTTTACTTCTACGAGAAGTACGCCTTTGTACGATAGAACTATTTCTTCTTGTTAATGAAGAAGAGGAATTATTTGTTGATGTTGATGCTGAAGAACTTGAAACAGTTTTTGTTAATGATGTTGAAGATGGCATAGTTAGATGGTTAATATTATTAGTATTGTTGTTGAATTGTTGATTTAAATCAGGATATGCTTCAATTAGTCTTTTAACCATTTCTTTATTTTTATCATGATTACATTTTCTAATTATCCATTTCCAACAAATTTCAATTCCTTCAGAATAACCAATCTCAAAACAAACAGACAAACAACCGACACCCTTGGATAGATTATCGGATAGTTCATGATCCCATCTTTTTGTATACATCAATTTCAAAGTGCAATAAAAATTTACCATATCCTCTTCAGTCACTCGCGAAGGTAACTTAACTATTATTTGTTTTTCTCTTGAGATTAATGTTGATAAAGAAGAGTTTTTTGATAATTGATCCTTGAAGAATTGAGATTGAAAGAGTACTATTGAATGAAGCCTTAATTCAATAGGAATGCCAGCTTTTTTAGCCAAAACACCATTATCTTCAAAAGTAAGCTTAACGTCACTATAAATTCTACCTTGGTCCCATAACAATTCACCTACATTTGGATAATCTTTGGATAATTTTATATTTTTGGTATAACCATCAAAAGAGTCTTTGCTACGATGATGATTTAAAGAACCTCGAGAAGAATGCTTTGTACGTTTTTTACAATTACCATGATGATTTTTATGATGACTATCAACATTGTTACTTCGATTTATACTATCATTTCTATTTAATTTAGAAAATTTATTATGTTGAGAAGAAGTTGTAGTAGTCGGAGAATTTAGATAATTATTATTATTTGATGATGTTGTTTGATAATTGTTATTGTTATTGCTATAATAGTCATGAGCCTTATTTTTATGATTTAAATTGTTGTCATTGTCGATATGTGAAGAAGAAAAGGATTCCAAAGCTGCATTGGAAAATATTACATTATGTTTTTCTTCTCTTGTTGAATTATTGACAATGTCTGTTGACATATTATATAAACAATATTAATATTAATATAATAAATAATATTCTATTAACGAAAAAAAATATTTTTTTAATTTCAATAATAATAATTAATAATTATTTAATAATTCCTTTAAGAAAAGTATTATTTTTAATTAGTGAAGGAGAGGAAAAAAAGGAATTATTCAACTTATTTATTTGGTTTTTTTCTCTACAATAAAACAATATAAATTTAAATTTAAATTAAATAAATTAAATTAAAAAAAACAAGTATAATATAATTATTATAATTATTCATAGTTATTTATAGGTTATTGTTTTTATTATTAAAGACAAATAATTTAACTACATTAGGTATGTGTGGTGAGCTCACATTCATTCACAAATCTAATTTTTTTGTGATCAGCGCTTTATCCTTATTTGGCAAAAAAAGCATCATTATTTATTGTTATATTAATATAAACTAGTTTTAGTACGATGATACGTCACTTCCTTCTTTATGATTTCTAACGTGTTACAGGGGTAAATAAGGACACGGTTAAGAAATTCTTTGCTTACCAATCGGCTTAATGAGTTTTTTGTACCATGTTCTTTTAAACATTTACCATTCGTGCTTTACAAAAATCATACATTCATAGTCTCCACGTTTGCAACATAACTTTAATAGCATTCTAACTTATTTCTCTCAAAAATAAATATCTGGCCTTCTCAGATTACCAATGATAATATTATCATTAGAAATCCATGGAATTTTAATTTTATAATTGATCATGAAACTTTTAAAATTTTTTAATAAGACAAACAGATAGGCTCATAACTGGTGTTTATTGTTTTATAGTTTTTTGGAGATGTTTGTTTTCATTTTAAGCCTCCTTTGATTAGTAATGTATCTAAAAGTGTGACCTTCTTCATCCTAGAGAAGGTCGCTCTTGTCTACATTTTCTTCGACGTATTCACCAAGGTTGTTGTTTATTTTCTATTTTCAGCCTAGTGTAGTGAAGAAGACGCTTACTCAATATATAATTAAATTCACAATCATTGTTCTTTATTTTATATATTAAATAATGAATCCTACACTAATTTTTTAAAAGGTTTGCGCCTATTAGTACATTTTTAGGTCTTGGAGTTTTTCTTATTGTTTATTCCATTGAATGAGGGAAATCCACAATCTTTAAAAATTTTCCTAATTCAAATATATCTTATCTAATGAATTTGCTTAATACAAATAGGGCATGGAATTATTTTTTTGTTAAAAGGAAAAATATTTATTACAAATGGAAATCTATTCTTGATATTTATTGTTTATTTTATTTAAGGAGTTTTTCTAAATTGAGCTACGTATTTATTATATTTATTATCTTTTGTGGCTGAATTAACACTTATTATTTTTAATTTATATAGAAATTTTGAAATTAATTTTTTTTATCCATCATAAATTATCTGACATGTCCTGGTTGAAAATGAATCATGTAATCTAAGATGACATCAAACTTACCGTACAGTCCCGAAAGATAGCACCCTCTACTTGAACAATTTGAAAATTATTTGTTACACGGTATAAATGATTGTAAAAAGAGGATGCTATCTCGGGACTATACGATATTTAATATTAAAATTTATTGTCCCTTAAAATGAAATATAATAATAAATTATTTTTTGATTAATGATCATTTCAGTCCAGTTATCACTGGTATTATAAACATTTTGGTAATGGAAACAACCCCCTAAAAAAGTGATATTTATTTCTTTGCATTGGAACGTAATTTTTCCTAAATAGTAAAAAGCATATGCTGTGTATTATAAAGGCTACAAAGATAATGAATTTTGTCTAGGATATTGTTGCAAATGCGAAGTTAAAAAAAAAAAAATCCAACCAATGCTGTATCCAAGTTATATCAAAAGATTAATCTATTTATTTTTAATAACGCCATTGTTGGGTTTAACAGAATTCATGAATTAGTAGTTTTTCTTATAATGGAACTTTTGTTGATTCATATGTCTTGTTTATTTGTTTGTATTACATTTATTAAAAAATAAATTTTACAAAATTATTGATATTAAAAAAAAAAACAAAGGATTGTAAGGCTTCTCAAATTTGAATGTTCGTTGTATATCAGCCCTCTTCATATTCGAACCAGTAATTTTTGAGATAGAATGGTTTAAACCATACAAGCCACCAAATATTCGAATTGTAACAATAAATATTAAAATATTGGAATCAAAGCCAACCATTAAAGTTATTTGAGTATTTGTTGCTTTTAGTAGTGTAAAGCTGTCCCTTATTGTTAATTAAAAAAAGGGCCAAAACAAAAATTTCGAACTCTTTGTACAGATTGAAAATTTTCCTTCGACAAATAAAAGGATCGGCTAAAATCACGTGACTTTCTTTTATAATAATGCAAAATTGGTTATTATTTATTAACAGTAAGATATTAAAAATTCCTACAAAAAATGATTTTGCTGTTTCACGAAAGTAAAAGCGTTGTATAAAGAAATTCAGTATTCAATGAATCAATATTCAATGAATCAATATTTCAATGAATCAATGATGCTGAATGCTGATTACTGATTACTGAGTAGCTGAGAATCTACTTTTTTAAAACATAATTTTTGGGAAAGCGTGAGGTTAAAATTTCAAGGTGTTTGTTATTGAAAATGCTTTTTGAATGTCTGGGTATTGATTCATGAAAATGATCATCACCTTTAAAAAAGATTTAAAGGTGAACTATGTAAACTATTGCTATTACCCGTGTCAATGTTGTGGATTAGATGATCTGCCTTTTGTTGCTGTGTCCAACCAAACCAAGTAAAAACTGGGGTTAATACTATTTTTTTACTCACTGTTACTACTATTATTCTTTTTTTTCTTTTGCACACACACTAATGCTAACACTGATCCATTTGTTGTCCAAAAGAAGTTTTTCAAAACTTTAATTACTTACCA
>CAJVPN010001303.1:0-15522 GCA_910592215.1 Entrophospora candida
TTATTATTATTATTATTATTATTATTATTATTATTATTATTATTATTATTATTATTATTATTATTATTATTATTAAATGGTTACAATTTATGAAGTTATAAAGATACAGGAAAATGAAGAAAATTACAACGTTATTTATATATTATAAAGGTTCAATAATCTAGTTCCCTTATTTCCGGTAGCCCTTGGTGACGTAATCTCTTGTTCTAATTTAATACTTGTTAAAAATAATTTAGATGTTCCATTCGGAAGAATAATTTCAATTCTTTCTTTTAAATAGATTAAACATATTATTGTAATAGACATGATGATACAATAGACAAAGATATTCATTCATGCTCAAGAAAAGGATTAAAAATAAATCATGTTTTATTATTGATTTCATTGCAACCAAGATATAGAAAAATTATAAGATGGATGAGTATTTATCTATTGCCTATCTATCCTTTGGTCACTCTGGTGAAAATATAACTATTTTAAAATAACATTATTAATGTTGCTGATTTCTCCCTCTTTATCATTGTCATTATCATTATCCTCCTCTTCTTTCTCTTATTAATATTAACCCATTTCTCAATTGCTTTTCTAGGGTCAAAAGTAATACGCAGATCTCCTTCCGCAAGCTTTCGATTTCTTCCAAATACTTTCTTTTATTACTAGTGAGTGAGTTGGATTGGTTTATTTTTTTATTTAATTTTAATTTTTCTTGGTTCTATTTTATTGATTATTCTTCAGTTTTTTGGTTTATATCATATAGTTTGTCGTCATCATCTCTTCTGATTGAATCAATGTTCTCCTATTCTTTTGTTGTTTATCTGATAATGATGATGGTTTATTATTAAAATCCGTGATTATTGAGACAGATATTCTTTTTATATATGTATATATATTGAACATTTAAAAAAGTTATGTTGAAAATATAACGAGTAAAAAAATCAAAATGAAAAAGTCATGTGCATATTTATAAAATCCCGCATTTTGTATATTTAAAAAAGGTGTATATTTATGAGCTATAAAATATAAACATCAACTTTGAGACATTTTTTATTAATATTAATTAATATTAATACTATATGGGAAATTTCCAGGTGGAAAATAGATATTACTAATACTAGTGGAATTTTACTTTATACATTTCATGAAATAAAATAATTTCACCGACATCAAGCGCCTAATCACATTAGCGCAAACCTTCTGTTTAGTGTTAGGTAATTAATGACTTACGGAAGCTAATTAAAATGTATTCCTTACGTAGTGACTTCCTTTCTGGATTTAAATTCACCATAATAGTGTTGCGGTCACCACCTTCACACTTTACATTTTTTAAGTACTTTCGAATCATAGTGTTGAATGTTTTCCTGGTCCAATTTAGTGGGTGTAACTTTAAAATTAATTAGCAACTCCATATATGGTTTTCGATCCTTGGCACTTTAAAAGATCTATAAAATTTTTTAAATGGGATGACGGATGTGGTACGTATTACATACATGGTAAACAATAATATAATATAATAACGCAAGATTAATTATTATTTATTATTTATATTGAAATTTTTTATTATTCTAAAAAAAAGCCCCTGATTCCCTTTATTAAAAATTATATTATTTATATTTATATTATAGCGAATGTATAATGATAGGAGGAGAAAATTATTCGAATGTTGATGAAAATTTTAAATGTTCACTGTATATTATTTATAAAAATATAAATTATTATTATTTAGTTTTTCTTTGGGAATTTCGCAAATAATTCTTGGATGAGACTGTCGCAACCGGCTTTGGATAACTTGGACTTCTTATTTCCTTTCAATGTCTTGATACATTTGGTCAATTGTTCCTTTTGAGCTTTGTTTAATTTGGTTCGGTCGATTCTGTTAACCAAATCGAGGACTGTTGATTGTTTTCTTTTAACGATGCTTCCGTCGATTTTACCACTGAATTTTGGTGTTACACCTCTCTTGTGGGGACCGGCCTTTTGGAATCTTCTTCCAGGTGAAATTATTTTGCCTTTAAGTTTAAGTACAAAATTTCTGATTTTGGAGAATTTTTTGGGAACGAATGGTTTCAACTTTCTTCCGGGACCATTGCTAGGGTCTTGTGTGGCGAACAAACCGTTAAGTTCAGGATGTCTTGGTAATCTGTTACAATCAACAGATTTTTGTCCCTTTTCTGGTGTATTCTTTTCGGCTTGTAACAAGCTTTGGGCAATTTTAATAAGTTGTATTCTCTGTTGCTTATTATAACCTATAAATAAAAGTATTGTTATTATATGTCATTTTTTTTAAATCAATTAATTAATTAATAATCAATCAATCAAACAATTAATTACGTGTGAACTGAGATTTAGCCACATCAATGATCTTGTCGCATTGATCTTGCATGGAGCAAGGTGGAGCATCTGCTACCAAAGAGTCAATACAAGTTCCTGAGATATCAGCGAGGAAACCACCCTCATCACTATTTCTATCGAATTTTTCTAATTTTTTAATAAAGGGACTCTTTTCCTCTTGAAAAAATCTTGCATTGGCAACGGTTGAAATGATCAATAAAACGGCAGAAATTGCGAAAATTTTCATTTTGTAATAATTGATTTGAAAAATAAAAAGAAGTGAAAGGTATTTTTTATTTTATATAATGGTAATGAAAGTGTGAGTGTGATTGCGAGAGAGGGAAAATAAAGGCAGGGGATGATGTTGATTTTGTATTAAGGAAGGAAAGAAAAATAATTTTTTCTTAATAATAAACAGTGAATTTTATGGTTTAAAGACGAGGAATAAAGAGTGGTAAATTTCTCTTGTATTTATAATCCTCATAAAAATGCAAAAAATATAAACAACTAAAAATAAATATGCATTGATTAATTACACACCACAAGTTATTGATTTTTCAGGTTCTACCAATAAATTAATTTTAATTAATGTTTACATGTTTATGTAACTTCTAGAATTCTTGTTGTGGTCAACAACGATGGAAGCGACAGCGATTGTAACAATAACAAATAACAAAACGGTCATTTTACACATTTCATTGCCTTATTTGGGATATTATTTCTTCATGCAGTCCGTCTATCATAAAGAGAAAATTGAATTGCATAAATTGGTTCATTTGTCTAAATCAATAATATTTGAATTTAATATATTTTTATTAATAATTACATGCCCAACAATATATCTCCTTAAAGATTAAATTTAAAAAAATTATCGTACTAGATAAGACCTTTGTTACATAAATCCTAGTTTACTATTTATTAATAATAAATGATAACAATATAATAATACCGATTAATTAAATACATTTTATTTACATTATACATAAATATTTCTGGGGTAGTAATTATCACAAAATTAATTCTTGGTTGTTTGGTTTTATCTTGGCTAATGATATCATTTAGTCCATAAGCCTTTTATTTTTTTGAATCTTGTTTATTTAAATTAAATAAATAAAAATAAAATATTTGCCATTCTACCCTTTTACTCAAGCGATTCACAACATCGAGTTCTCTAGCAAAAGGTACCTTAAGCGCCCTTTGACCAAAATCGATATTAATATATATTCATAAAAAATCAGTCCTATTTATTTAAGGTTTGAAATTTTTTAATTTGAGATCTTTTTCCAATAAAACCGAACTCCCAATTTTGTGTTCTTTATGCATTATTATCTAGACTATAATCGGTGAAACCATTAGATAATAAAAACATTACGTGCAACATTAACATTGAAACAAAGTGAACATTGGTATTATACCAAGGATTTCAAAGGATCGAAATTTAGTAATGTGATCATAATTAACAGCTTTATCCCTTAAACGGTTTTTCGGCTATTGATAGCCGAAATTTTTTTTCTGTTATAGAAACTTTTTCTGAAGGTATCACTTCCTAATACGAAAATGTTCTTTGAGATTCGGCTGATTGATCTGTGAATAAAAATTCGGTTGTTGTCCTTATGGTTTTTGTAAAATATTCCTTAAAAGTTGGTCAATTGACTATTTTTACTTTGCAGATCGTTAAATTGGCCAATAAGAATGCAAGATCGTGATCAAAAAATCATTTTGTGTTACCATTAAAGAATACTTTGACCGTTTAAGAATATCCCATTTGTTATCTTAAATGATATAGAACTACCCTATATAAAAATAATTAATATGAAACTAATTTATATCAGAGCTACCATAGAATCCAAGAATTATAGCACCATTAGAAATATTTTAAAAAAGGAACAGGATGAAAAAATTGCATCAAAATAAATGAAATTTACCAAGAAAGAAAAATAATAAGTGTTGAAAAAATAAAACATCATGATGATGCATTATTACCCAACAAAAAGCCAAGATCTCTAGAAGAAAAATAATAGTAACAAATTTATTATGTATTTTAATGTTAATAATAATGTTGATTACAAAAAAACCAAATACCAATTGTTTACCATCTTGATGAGAATCTTATATTTACCCAGCGAGTTCTGCTCCGCGTTTTGATTTCAATAATATTCATTTATATAAAATAAAAGACATATCAATGCAAATTAAAAAAAGTTATCTCTGGTTAGTTATTATTAACACGTTTCTTTTTAAAGTCCAATCATGCCAAATAACATCACTCGCGTTTTGTCATCTGTCAAAAAATAAATTGTTTTTCAAAAATATGGGATTCCATTAGTGTACGCGCTATTGATCAAATAACAAATCTCTTTTTTAAAAATTTTTAAAAATGCCACCACCAAAAAAGAAAATCAAAGAGAAGAAATTGCCAGGTAAGTGTTGTTTATTGTAAGAATGGTGGTGGTGGTTATCACCACCACTTGTCATCACTCTAGTTTTTTCGAAGAATTGGCATCATGGCACAAAAAGTTTGGTAACTAAGTGACTTGCACTATATACATGGTTTTTTTTTTCAAATGCCATTAAAAAGTCAAAAAAATAAATGAAAAAAAGAAATTGGAGTAATTAAAACAAGATATCCTGAAGGACAAAAAAGTTCCAATGAACAGAAAAAAAAGAACAGTCAATGATGAACCAACGGAAGAGTCTGTTCTCTTTGATGAATCGAATGAGGATGTTTTAATTAGTTCTATTGATGAATCAGGTTTGAAAGGAGAGACAACATTACCAGCTTCAAAGAAGATCATTGATGTAAGTTTTTGTTTGATACAGTCAAGTCAAAACTTGAGAATTATATTCTTAGCATGCTGATATAATTATATTTGATAGACTCCAAAACAAAAATTTTTGCAAAGAAATTCAAGAACTATCAAGAAAAAATTCCAAAGATATGTCAAATTATAACATAAGCTTTGTTGCTATGATTTCAACATAATAAAATTACTTGTTTTTAAGTTTGCTTGCAATTTAATAGGTTGAGTTACTGGTGCATCTTTGACCCAATGCAGGAAAGTCTCTATGGGTGTAAGGAGTTCTCCCAAAGTGAAATCAATGAAATCTCTCAAGATTTTCATCAGGAAATTTTCCCCGCCATAATATTATTACATTCATAAATTTTAATATGTAATATTTGCACAATTTTTGTGTGATTTTTGCATAATATTATGGGGCCCACCATAAATAGTGTAATAATTATGTAAATCTGCGTCAGAAAAAATTTCCTGATGTATGAAAGGCATACTCACAAGGACTTCCAATAATTTTGAAGCCTTATATGGAAAAGTGGCATATGGACTATGTCCACTTGGTATGCCACTTGCTTCACAGAAAAAGATAAAGTCAAACTTGCTGTATTAATGTGAGTTATACTTTCAAAAAGTGGAAATATTTACATGACAATCAGAGAAATAAGCTGATTGTATATGGTTGGCTACTTGTAGGTGGGTTCATTCTGACAGATATTTTATGTGTATGACAATTAACCTGCAACTTCAAGTTTAATAATTATACTTCACTATTTTCACTTTTATTAAACTCCAAAAAATTAATACATCGTCAGTTTGCAGATTATTAATCCATGAATAATCACTACTCCCTGATACCTTAATCCATTTGATTCCCTGGTTAATCCCAGGCGAAAACAGAATTTTGTCCATGATGGCATTCCGTATTAACTAGCAGCGAAAATGTGGATATTGATGCATTGGTATTGGTATGTGATGTAGGAAATTAAATTTTGGAGATTTGGAAAAGAGACGTGGATTATAAAATCTATTTCAAAGCAAAAGCAGCTTAATTCTCCACCAAACTGCTCTATGAAGGAAAGGTCCGTTCAGCAATTTAGCTTGATTAATTAACTTTACACTTGCTGTACTATGAATAGATAATGCTATTGATATGTGATAAACCAGTTCTATAGTGCTTTCCATTGGGAGGATAGATTCATTGTATATTTTGTATACACACTGATAATACTTTGTGATTAATTATTTTATGAAATAAAATAATTTTATTATTTCATTCAACATCCTAAAGTGTCAAGTGACCCATCGAATAATGAATGTGTAGTTCGATCATTCTTTTGACAACAAATCAATTCATATTTATTTGTAATATCTTCTTGAAAGAAAAACGGAATCACGAACATCACAAAAATCGGCATCACATTGTAAAGGCATCCAAGTTCGATTCGATTCTTGCTTTCTTCTTGGAGCATCCTCCTTTATTAACTAACATTGCTGCCATTTCGTTCGTTCATTTAAAGGCCGAAAAATATTTTTTTATTTAAAAATCAAAAGTATGCTTCGACTATTTTATAATAATGATGAATTTAAATGATTGTCCAATATTTAATTCCAAATGCTTGAAAACTTTTTAAATTTTGAAATAATTAATGCAATAGGGCCTGAAAATTTAAAAAATAAATAAACTCTCGGAGAACATTAAAGATTTATGGAAAGGACTTGAACGTTATATGATAAGGAAAAGGTCCAGACTTTTCATTTAACAAAATGGTAACTGAAATCCACCAGTTACGTGGAGGAAAGAAAAGAGTTGTTTCTACCATAAAAAGCCTATGCAAATAACAATCAATCCTAGAGAGAAAATAACCAAAGCAATTCAAGAATGTGTTAATAAGGAAAGAAAAAGAGATAGCGAATGATGGTAAATGATGAGGAAAAAGAAAACGAAGAAGAAGAAGATGATGGTGATAAAAAATTAGTGAAAGTAGAGACTTTTACTAGATAAAAATATTGTTTTTTTGACACAATAATAAAGTGACTAATTTCAACAGAAATATCCTATTAATTTAATACTTAGTAGGCTATCCATTACTTGCGGTTCGTGCCAATTATGTTTCTAATTAATCCGTTTCTTTTCAAATTTATGTTTTCTTGAAAACGAGTCCAATTGTTCAAGAGCAGCTTCCCATCTCAATGGTTTACAATAACAATTATCCAAAGCAAATATAGAAATCATTTTGATCATACACAATGGCTAAATGGGTTTATTTCGATTTCGATCGATTGAAATTTTCAAAATTCGAAAAAAAAATATTGCTTTTAAGTTATGCCAAGCAAACTTAGGAGTGCTGGAAGATACCTCGACATTGTTTAGACACGTTTTAATAAAGATATCTTGGCAAGTATGATTCCACCTGTATATATTGTAATGATAATGGAACAAAAGGAAGTTCGCAGTTGATCTAAGAACACTTAGCAAATAAATGTCTATTGAAGTAAAACAATTTATCTTGCATAAATATCAAAATAATTTCTTTTTTTGTTGAAAAGGGCTCTTTGACAACTTTTACAGCCAACCCTCATAAATGCATACCCTCTCTAAATGCACGGCCTTTTTTCATTCCCAACTATATAAAGCCACCCTCCCTAAATGTACGCCAGTGACTTTCACGTAATATGTGCAATGAAAATCATTTTGTTATAATGAATTTATTATTATCATTATATACAAGTTACTATTATTCCGAATTGTTACAAATCACTATCCTCAAAAGTTCAAGTTTATATTTTTATATTGATCTTTTTATTTTCCTTTACAAGACATCTGCAATCGCTCATTTGCCCATACTTTATTTTATATCCTATTCGACAAATATTAAATTGTTTCTTTATAATACTCTTTAAAGGTTTCAAATGGTAATTATAATTAATTAAATAAAATGATTGTCTATTATTAACTAATGGTTATTATTTTCTTTGTTAGTTTATTTTAAAAAACATCAGATTGTTTTTCAGATTATAAATAAAACTTGAATTTTTGTTTGTTAAATCAAATTCTTTTTCTAATAACATTACCTATTGTATCTAACCAACAACAAATAAAAAAATTAAAAATTGATTTGTATCACATGAGTCACGTGCAGCTAATAATTCTTTAAATGCACGCTCTCACTCATTCCCAAAGGAGGCGCACTTAGGGGGTTGACTGTAATTCTTCAAATGTTCTTGGAACAAGGAGTTTGTCTAATAATAATTTTATTAAATGATTTTCGCCATCATAATCATGGATAAAGAATCTTATGGAAGTGAACATCATTACCTATGTAGAAGACATCAACTCTTGATTATATTTATAATACATATAAGATATTTTATAAATAAAATTAAGTATTAATATCTCTGGCTATTATTAAATAACATCTTCTACCAATAATTACTTTTAATAAAATTAACCCATGTTTATTAGATGGGATTGTGTTACACATTGAAAATTATCCAATCCAAATTAGAATAAAAAATCTAATGGATAGGAAATATGCGAGCAAGTTTATTAGAGAACAAGAGCAAGAGAACAAAGTCCTATTTATAATGATGTTAGAAACCATTTAAATATCAAAATCTTTATTTATTTATTTATAGCCTCATCATTAAAAGTATATTGTAATTCATTTTTTAATTTTTTTTTGTCGTAAATTGTTACACAAAGACATGATGCAATGCCAATACTAATACAAACTTTGTTTTTTTATTTGCTTAATGAATCTGACTTCAACAACTGAACCTTTTTAAAGATACAAGGGAACATTTATATAATAATTCGAGCATAAAATCTGCCAACTATGCCTATGAGTTTCTTCATAAAACAAAAAGTGTACATGATCCAACAATTTTACAAAGACTAATAAAAGAAAGGTGTAACCATATTTTAAGAGACCGGGTAAAAGAAAAAACAAAGTTTCTGATAGCAATTTACTTCTTAGATTATTGAAGACCATTCAACATCTACCTATCGATTTGGAAGTATAATTGAGTTGTGGGTTGGATATAGTGGTTAATAATAAACTGGTAAAAAATCTAGTATACCTGGTATTGGTGAAATAGCATATAATTTATTGAACAAATGTAAAGAAATGGCCGAGCCTACTATCAAAAAAAGTGTCTAATCATCATCGTACATATCTAATAATAAAACTACTGGAACAACATCATCTCATCGTAATCAGCATATTAACCAAGAAGACAACTCTTCTGGTGCAAATGGTAATCATGGTCATCATGGCAATAACATAATTCACGTTCACATAGTCCTTCAACAAATAATAGTGGGGGTAACAATAGATATTCGTCAATTGAAATAGAATGAAATAAGCCAAGTGCGAAATGACGGATAAATTAATTGAAGATTATGTAAAAATTTATAAAAATAATACAGAATATAAATTGTTAAAACAATCGTAAATATGCAAAAATAGTTCATTGATTTGATAAGATTGATTTATACTATATAATCTAGTAATGTTATTTGGAATAGCAAGTCATGACAGGAAGAATCCCGCTTACGAAAGTAATATGGTATTGGTATTTTAATCGTCGAAGCCAATTATGAACTGTTTTTTTTTTTGATATTAAAAAAAATGAATTAGAAGCATCCATGAGTTTTTAGATAAAATCATAAAATAAAAGATCCAAGGAATATAATTTATCTTGAGCGAAAACCCCAAATTTAGATTCGAATTTTTTACCTTTCGAGATTCTGCAGAATATTTAAAAAGCAATTCCAACAATCCTTTTAATAATATCAAATATAATAATGTGATAAAGTAATTTTACTTTTTAGGATATCAAATGACGTTAAAACTGTTAGGTTATAGAGATACATGTCTTTTTTATCCATTCCAAGATATGGTAACCCAATAACGAATTTAAAGAATTTAGAAACTTTTTCCAACAAAATAAATAACGAAAGAAACAACGAATTGATTTGATTTGCCTATCCATTTTTTTAATAATATAAAGCTGACAATAATATAAAATTTAAAATATAAACTTTATAATTTTATATTACAATTATGACTATGGGACAAGGGTTATTTTATTATTATTATTATTATTATTATTATTATTGCAATCAATTCAATTTTTTATCATCGAGATAATATAAAAGAGCAGCAACTAAATAATGTAATTATTATTATTATTATTATTATTAAGTTTTTATTTTCTATTAAGAGACAATTCTGAAAGATACAGTATAGAAAACAATTTAATACCAGATTATGGTTTAATCGATTTGACAAAAGACATTAACCTAAAGATGATGCTGATAATAATAATAAACTGCTAAAGATAGTATTTCAGTTGACGTTGACAATGGCAATGCTATTGAAGCAAATGGTTCTTTGGGCAATGATAAAGATAAGTCCTTTCATATACATATAACATGAATTTATTTTTCTAGCTATTTATTTTAACAGTCTGAGTTCGCCTCTTTTAATAATTCAAAAGAAAAGAATCTTTAAGTGAGATTCATCAAAATAAAAATGGTGACGACGAACTTTATGGGACTAAATATTAACGATTTTATTTTATGATGTTAAATTACTATATTTGATAATGATTATTTTTACATGAATCATAAAAAATTTGATTAGATGCATAGTAATAGATGTGTTTAGTAGAGATATAAATATAATGCCATTTTTATAATCTAAATTAATGAATTTTACAAAGGTGAAGGTAGAAAATCAGTGGATATCCTGATAAAGTTATTATTGGCTTTAAACCTAAGAAAAAAAAAGTAGGTAGATATGATTATTAATAAATTAATAAAGAACAAAGTTGCAAATTTTAATTTTAATTACTTACATTATAATAAAATTTAATAAAATTAATGCTATGACAAACATTATAATTAATTTGATTAATATTTTAATTTTTATAATTTCTTTTTTAATATTTTCCAACTCGTCTAAATAATAATCACCAACGTTATTACTATCATGACTAAGTTTACTATGATCAAGGTTAAGATTTAGATTTAGATTATTTTTACGATTATTACCGCAAGTTTCAGAACCACTACTATCATCGTTATTGTCATCGTTTATTGTGTTATTTTTTAAATTAATTTGTCTCTCTATTATTTTATTAACAATTATTTTATATTCAATCAACTCTTTATCGATGATCTTTAATATTTCCATTTTCAAAATTTCAAAATTGTTATTATTAATCTCGTTGAATTCTTTCAATTTATTATTAATTATTATCTCTATATCTTTTTTAATGATTATCTCGATATCTTTTTTCAAATTTTCTACTTCGTTGAAAATCGATTTCAATTCTATTCTCAACTGTTCAAATTTTTGTTGAAGCATTTTATTTATTGAATATTTTAATTTTTTTGATTTGTTATTGTTATTGATGCTGTTGACATTATTTTGTTCTTTGATTACCGATTCCATTATTTCCATCTTTAATTTGGACATCAACTTCTCGTCGATCCTACTACCACTACTATTGATGTTATTATTGAGATTGCTAATATTACTGCTACAGCTGACATTGTTGTTACTATTAATATTACTACTTCTATTACTAATATTACTACTATTGCTAATATTGTCATTGTTATTATTTTTGTTACTATCAATTAAAAATAAATTTCCAAAGTTAGAAATTTAATTAAATTTAATTAATTAACTTAAACAATTTAATAGTCACCAATCATAATCTCTTCCATCATCATCATCTTCTTCATTATTACAATTATTATCTTGGTTAAAATGTTCTTCCTCTTCCTCATTATTCGATGCTATTCTAAAAAATGTTGATGTGGATGGTTCTATCGAATTCATTGTTGTAGTTGTTGTAGTTGTCGATGGTGATGACGATGATATTATAGAAATTACAGATGTTCTTTCTATTACCACATTCGCATCCTTCTCTTTTTCTTTTCCTTCTGGGTCAGAATTTTGAGAGGATAGTGATGATGAGGGTGATGACGGCGATGAAGGTGATTTAATTATAGATGAATCCTCCTCTTCTTCTTTCCTCCTTTCTTCTTCTCCCTGCTCTTCTTTTTCTATTATTAATTGACGACCATTAGTTGAAATGGATGCCATTTTGACATTTAATTTCTCATGAAAAAATTACATATATATACATTTTAATTATAATCATTATATTGTAATCATTATTAGTATCAAAGAAACAATAGATCAAAGAAAAAATCGCTTAATTGTTAATTAAAAATCCCAATCAGTGGTAATGTATGATTTGTTTCTATCTCTCACACACATATATATACTTCTCTCACACACTCTTGCGCATACGTTTTACATATTCATAATATTAATATATCGTAAATTCGACACGATTTTATCTACTACTACTGAAATATATTTCATAGCCGGATAAATAATACGCTAAAAAATACTTGGGCTTTTAAGATATCCTAAAAGTGCAACTATCCAATCACTTTTGTATGGCATTTTCGGCATATTTTTTATTAAAAATATAAATTTTTTAATAACAATTAAATTTTGAAAAATCAAAATTATTTAGTACTACTAGTACTATTGTTGTTGTTGTTGTTATTTGGAATTTATAATTTTTGTTATTACGAGCTGGAAGAAGAGAGAAGTAGAGTTAAAATGTCAGACATACAATCAAAAAATTGTAAATCTTTACCCAAATAATCAAAAAACATTACAATTGTCCTTAAAAATTATGTGCAATCTTCACAATCTGGTGTGTTTTCATTTTTACCATGCAGAAAATTTACCGAATCTTCCTGTATATACTAATACTGAAAGCTGCATACGTACGGAAATATACGGAAAATATAAGCTTTATTATTAATATTATTATTATTATTATTATTATTATCTAATACTAATATTAAATGGTGCATTAAATACCGAAAAAAAAAACACACGGAATGTATTTTCTCGCGCATATTCAGTATGTTTTCCTTATAGTATTTATAGGGTGCTAGTGGATTACTGTACCCAAGTAAATGGATGACTCTTTAGAGAGTCTAGCAGTTGATTAAATTAAACCAACACCTGATGATTTAAATCATATTCCCCTTTTACCAGATGAAATATGGAAAATGTAATTTCATATTCGGCTTCATCACCTTCTTCTTCTAAAAACAATCCTCGGCTCAAGAAAGCACTTAAAATCCAATTTATAGGAAAACAAACCATACTAAAATGGATTGGTACTATAGCTGAACATGTTTATGTGATAGTTTTATCAATACAGTCCAATTAAACCGAACTATTAATCTTATGACTTAATAATTTTTTTCCAAGAGCACGAATGCACTTTAATTCATCTTCGCATACATCGAAATCACTTAGAGGGTACTAAAACATTATGGTGTCTGTAATAGAAATTTCTGGAATAAAGGTTTCATCCTGTTGCTCGTCTATTTCTGTTGGTTGAATTAATGCAACAATATCCTCGCCTTCCATTACTAATTCCTGCAACCATGTTATTATCAATATTTGAATACTCGTCCGCTAAAAGTGAATCATCAAATGGGAGTTAGTTAATTAAATCTTGAACTTCTCGATTTACTTGTTCAGTATCAATTTCAACTTCAACATTACCAATTTCAATATTATTCTAAATTTTGGTAATTTTCGTACTATTTTTATTAGGACTTGACATGGTTAAAGTAGAAATTTTATAGAAAGTAGATGGCATTATTTTTAAGCCGGTTATGGTCATATTCGGCTTGGAAGGTTACATTTTTATTATTTTGTCATTAAGTCGGTTTATCAAGTAGAAATTCGGCTTAACGAAATAATTTTTATTAAATATGATTTGGAAAAATGTTATCAGGAAACAGAAAACGAATTAAAGAAAATAATCGAGAAGAAATTGCTGGGTAAGTGTTTATCAAAAGAATGGTGGTGGTGGCTATCGCTACTCGCCGTCACTCTAGCTTTAATATTCAAAATAAATTATTTTTATAAATAAATTTTTTTCATTTAGTGTCTCATCTCACCAAAAAATAAGGTTGCCAGTAGAACTTCTAACTGAAATATTGTAAATGATTACAAAACATTATATTCTTGTGCTCTTTTCAACAAACAATGGCACAATATCAATATTCCAACCTTATGGACCAAAGAAAACAAATTCTAAGAAGAAAACGATAGATGCAATTCAAGAATGAGTTAATAAAAAGAGATGATGATGATGATGGCGAAGAAGGAGAGAATGAAAAAGTTATTAATAATGGCAAAAATGGTTCTACTTTATTGACTTTTGTGACTAAGGTCAACTTTTGTGTTTCATCCATCAATCGATTAAGACTAAAGACGATTTTGTAGTCTAAAGACAATTTTATCTTTAGATTTTCAGCTACTCAAATCGACTTTATTTTCGTTGATTTTATCAACCTAGTGCTAACCAAATACACCTGATAGCTTGATATACTCTAATCTGGCTTTTCAACAATTAAATGGTTCCATTGCATTGTCACTCAAGTATTAGTGGCCAAGTATCTAATTGTTCCTTGGTCTAAGTATTGAATTTTTTTTCATAAAACTTATTAACAGATACCCTATAAAGTAATAACCACATAAAAGCATAAAGTATTTTTATACCTTCTTAGCCAACCTATTGAGTCCTTTAATGATACTAACAATGTTGTTTGACGAAATGTCACCAAAATTGTAAAACGTCAAATTCGCTGTCATTAAGTCAAAAATTACGCAAGTAAAATTGTTTTAAAGGCTAATAAAATATATAAAAGCTTACAAAAAAAACTTATAAATATATATTCCAAGGTCTTTTTTTTATATTTTTCTCGTCTCTCCTTTGTTTTTGCTGAATACATGATTGGGCAGATAATTAGGGATTCGGTATTTTATGTTCTAATTTTAGTGTATTAATTATCATCACTATTACTATGTAAATAATTATATCAATATTTATTAAGTTATTGTATTGATCAACAAAAATTTCATTAAGATAACTTCTGTCCTCGCAGAGGATAATTAACATTCTAATAAAATAAAACTCTGATAGAATCATTATTTTTATTAAATAAAATTAATCGTTAAACAAAAATATTGTCTTTATTTCCTTTGTTTAAAGCGCCTTGATAAAAGCAACAAGTGTAGTTAATGTCTTGGTAAAAGGTAACAATTGTGGAGCTTTGGTAAAAAGCCACGTTTATTTGCTTAGTGAACAAGCAAGCAAGGTTAGGATTAATGTTGGTTACCTGGTGAGTGTTAATGAAGCATCGCTCAAAGGTATAATTGGAAATACTGGTAGCGTTATTGTGATTGTAAACGTAAGGCTGTTAAACAAGCTACTTGGGTTGTTTTTCAAGTAAACCAAAGCGAGTCAATAAATGCAAACGAATAAATCGATCACA
>CAJVPN010001304.1:0-15496 GCA_910592215.1 Entrophospora candida
TTATAGATTCTAATCAAATAAATTTAGATATTTAAATTTATGAATAAATTTTATTCATCTGATTATTGGAATAATAAGGAACTGCATAATTAAAACATTACATGATATCTATTTTAAATTAAAGCAAACTTCCTTGTAGTTTAACCTAGTGATATTAGCCGGTAGAAAACCTTAGCTGGCTAACATCACTAGTTTAACCTGATTGAAGTGACCTATCACCATGCCTCTTATCATCATTTAATATTATTTATTTATTATTTTATTGGCATTTTTATATTCAACATTTATATATATTGTTTTAACATTTTTATCATCTATAAACTCTATATATAATAAATAAATAAAATGAATAAATAGATGAATAATAAATTTACTTGAGAATAGGGCTGAAAAGTTTTTCACTAATATTAGCTTTCTCAATATTAACAATATAATATCCATTTTCTTTTGTTTCATTACTTAATTCATTGTTAAAAAATGGACAATGAGCTGATATTATAGACGTATTCTCTAATGTTTGGTCTACATCAATATATATTTTTTACATCGTAAAAATCCTCAGTATTTAACAACCTTTCATTTTCATTAAAGTATTTTTCAAATATTGAATTCATTTTTAAAATAAAAAAATATATTCTACATAATTTAATGCCATATCACTATTTGTCAATAAACATGAGTCAGTCGAAAACAGAATCCGTGAGTTGACTAATCAAAATCAACATAATTCAAACGAATTTACTCTATACAAGGCGGATTTTAAACAAGCAAATATGGCTTTAGCCAATGAGTTAAAAGCTATTAACGAAAACTAGGAGATCTGATTTCCAGACGTCTCGAAAAGCTCAAAATCCTTATCTCTAGTATGATGGTGGGTCCCATTATATATCAGAATTGATAATTGGAATCTTTTTTTTATTGTATTTGCAACATGTAACAACGAATATATATTTCAAAATTGCATCAGTTGTTGCTTTTGGCAAACATGTTTTATTTCGTAAAAAAATCAAGCGATGGCCCAATATGCGTGACCATCGTGAAATATTTTTTCTAGCTTGCATTGCAAAATGTGATTAATTGGGTATATTATTAACCGATCGCATATAGTGTATATAAAACCAGTAGGTCGATGTCCAGGCACAAAGTGCCCTTGTTCCCATGCATGTATGCTATTATTCGATCACATAATTTTTCCGCGTTCCAATTTAGAACGTACTTCTCTTCGCTTAAACTTTACAAAATATGTCAAACTTGTACAAAATAACACAAAAAATTAAATGAGATTATCTATGTATAAATATTTGATAAAAGCTAAGATACTCGATATATAAGCCATATATACTTTATATACACTATAAATCGCTATAAATTGTTAATTATGTCCCAAAACAAGAGCAGGCTTCTGAGCCCGAAAAATTATTTGATGAGCTCAGTATATAGTCAGGCAGGATGAATAATACGCGTTAGGATCCCTCTTCAAGAATTGATTTTGAAAGGGTTAACTAGCATATATCATCGATTCTGTCTCTCTATAGTGCTTTTCTAGCGGGGGCCTTGATAGTTATAATTTTTATAGACCTAAGCCACTTAAAAATGGGACTGCCGGATGTATGAAGCCTATGGGTCTTAGTTAGGCATCATCATGATCATCAACGTTGGATAGAGCAAATTGTTGGAAAAGGTATGATGGAAAACAATGCCAGTTATGTTAATTGGTACAGATGTCAATTCTCGTGTAAGAGGACAGCTCGTAGAGGTGATGGTGAGATGAGGGAAGCGGCATAGAAGATATTGCAGTACTGGAATGACTAATGAGCACCAATCCTTGCAAGCTTGAGTATGGTGTTTCCAACAGGCTAGGCTCGGAAATCCCGCAGAATTGTCGATGGTAAGATCACTAATGTCAAATCACTTGGTATTTAGTGTATCAACCATCATGTATTTCATTTAAATGTGGCGGCTATATATAAAGCCTTGGGATCCTCATTCAGCCTGCCATTTCTATTGCTGATGCATCAAGAATGCTCTTAACATCTCATCCCATAAGAACCTATACACTGACACAAACCATCAACACCAGTCAACATGTATATTGAACAACACTTCTTCAACACACTCTCAATATAGAAAAGATCCAATGAGTGTCTCTCCTGGTCAGAGAGATTTAACAAAATAATTGGTCAATCATTATATGTTTTTCCACTTGTTAATCATATAAAATACATATATAAAATATAATTTATATATAATATATACACGTATATATTTTACATAATATAATTAATTAACAATTAAATGTTCTTTTAAAATAAAAAATAAAAGGAATGTACATAAGAATAGTAATGAATAATGATGGATGATAATGAAGTGAAACAATTGAAATTTTTTTTTAAAAAAAAAGAGAGAGATGAACATCTATAAATGAAAAAAAAGCATGTATGTAAATTAATAATTATTGTATATAAATATTATATTATTTTTCTTTTCTTGATTTACTACAAAAATTAAATAAAATTTATTTTCTCCCCCCTCTCCCTTTCTTGTCTAACGATCTATTATAATTAATTTATTGCTGAATAGTAACGTTACGAGTGACAGTTTCGTAATTGTCACTATTTCTTTTCAATATATCAACAACTGGCCCTAACAATCTAACAAATGCTTTTTTACCCAAAGTGGCTACTTTTAATCTACCTTTTGCTGAAATACTCGCTGCACGTGGTCTATTATTAAGTAATGCAAGTTCTAATAAAAAAAAAATCAAGAATCAAAAATCAAAAATTAATTAATTATTGTTATTAATAATGATAATCAGCAAATGACAAATTGTTTACCTCCAAAATAATCTCCTTTTTTTAACCCAAGGAATTCATGTTCGACGCCATTTTCATCAACTTTTGTTACCGTAGCTTCTCCAGATTCTATCAAATAAAAATCCTCGCCAATATCTCCCTGCTTAATTATCAATTCACCATCTTCGTAATCCATGGATTCCAATGCGTCAGCGATCTTGTGTCTCTCGTAGGGTTCCAGTGATTTAAAAAGTGGTACTTCTTCAAGAAATGATTCATACATTTGTCGCTTACGAGATGTATTCTCCATCAAAATTCTATGAAACGTCACTCTATCAAGTGCCCAAAGAACTGAATCCGATGTTGCTACAACGGTAGCTGCACGAGGCACATTATACATTAAAGCCAACTCTCCAAAACTTCCACCTGGTCCATAATCCATCACCTTTTCTGCCGGTGCTCCATTTTTTGAAACATAAACATCAAAGCTACCAGTTTCCACGACATAAAAAAAATCACCAATCCCTCCTTGTTTGATGATCTCTTCGTTTTTATTTACACTTATTTCTGCCATGGCATCGATCACATCTTTGCATTGTTCCTCATCAAGATTTTTAAATAGAAAATTGCTAGAGATTGATGTTTCAATCCTTTGTCGTTGTTGTTCAGTCTTTGGAATGACAATTTTTACATACTCATTATTCTGACTTGGAGCAATTGATTCTGCGCTAACTGAAGTTCGTCGACCTCTATTGTAAGTTATTGGAATTTCTGGGAGATCACTTGGTTGATTATCGTACAATTCTTCATTATCAGGAAAATAATCAGTGGTAGGTGTACTTGCTATAGATGTTTTGGCGGAATAAAAGTCCGGAGAAGCTCCCTCTTTAATTTCTGTATCTGATAAATCTGAAATATATAATGGATATTCTATTGATAAATTTTGTGTTGGCGAAGACATAATAATTTATGTGTCAACTATGGAAATTATTTAAAAAAAAATATATAAATTATTAAACAATGCATTTATGTCATGTGTTCCTTTTAAAAGTCTTGCTCAATGCTACACAAAGCTAGTATTTATATACATATTTACTTCAATGCCTAAAAGAGTGTAGAACATAGGTATTATACCAAATCTTCTCATCAAATATTTATCTTATGTGTTAACATATTGAAACTCTTTTTTAATCAAGAAATGTTATAGAATAAATGGGATAAATGATTACAAAATACAAATCGTCATCATTAGTTTTTTTTTGACCAGAAATTTAATGTTACAGACTTTAACAATCATGTATTAAACTGGTGAATAATATATAATATTGGTCAAGGTTCAGGATGATTGAAATCAGCCAAGTTGGATGCTTACATAAAAACAAATATAAACCAACTTGGTGCGATTTTCATATGTAATAACAGTTATAAATTCATAGTATTATCATTAGTATTAGTCAACGAACGGAAGGAAAGGATGCACAAATTCTAATTTTTAGTCAAGCCAACAAGATTATTTTTAAAATAAACATATATCTCGTCACCTTTTTTATTATTATTATTAGTTTGTCAGCATCACCCACCAATTATTCATATTTGATTTAATCAATCATATTGATTCATTACGTATCAACGGATTCATTTAAGTCACTTCATTCAATAATTCGTATTGAATGATTGAATATATCTTAACAGCTAATTTCCAAATTAGCATATCAAAAGTGCGTTTTCTCTTTCATGATAGTTGTTGACACATCTTCACATATATATGTAAAATCCATTTTCATAAATGTAATATCATATATCATATAAACGAAAATAATTAATAAAGAATAAAAAATATTACATTGATATTAAATTATGTATGTTAGTAAAAATTAAACGAGGGAGAAAAGAAGAAAGACTGAGAAATAAGCAGTAGAATTCAAAAAGAAGCGGAAGGATGAAAAATAAAAGGTATATAGTAAAAAATAATAAGCACAGGAGACAAAAAACAGACCTCGTGTATCAACATTACAAGTCAACAACCGTAATAATATATTTTTTTGATCTAATTTATTTTTGTAAAGTTTTATTCAACATATATTCATCTGTCGCTCTCTCTACATAAATATATATATCTCTCTTTTTAAAATATCAACTTTTCTCCTCCTCTCTTATTTATTCATTCATTCTCTACAATCATTCAAATCATTTCTAAATTATTAATTATTCCCTAGGAAAATAAAATAAAAAAAAGATTAATAAAATAAAATGAAATACGCAAATAAAATAAAGGAATAAAATAATATGAATTAAAAAAATAAAATAAAAAATAGTTGTAAAATATAAAGATTATAAAGTATAAAAGTATATATAAAATATTATAATTATATAAAAAAAAATTAATCCAAATAAAGAAAGACGAGTAAATAATATTTTTGTATATATTGATTATAATTTGTTGAATGATGATGTTTTGAGTCTATTGTTGTTGAATAATGCTGAAATAAACATATTTATTATTATTCATCTGCAAAAAAATATTGTTTCAATTAATTTATCCAAATCCAATAATATATAATATATTGATATATTCTCATTCACTAAACTAAAAAATCCAAGTTTCTTTTTTTTTAAAAAAAAGTATTCCCTAAAAAATTATTTTGTCAAAACAATAATAATAATCTTTTAAAACAATTAATTAACTAGAAATATGTTACACATGATTGTTTTCTATTTCCAACTAAAATTTCCAATTTCCAAATAAAAAGAGAGAGAGAGCATTATATATGTATAAATCATCGATGAGAATAAGGGGGACTTGGGGTGCGACCACCAGATCTGTAATTTGGGCTAAATCCTCTCATTCCAACAGGCGAGCCACCACCGCCACCGCCACGACCATCTAATAAAAATGAAATAATCAACTCAATCTAATAATTCTTGTATATTATTTTTTCACAAATAATAAATATAACAGTACATACATGGATCAGAAGAACGGCTATGAAAAACAAAACCAATGTTTTTTGTTAGAAATTGTGTTATTTTTTTAGAAAACTTATTATAATAAAATTAAAAGAGTACACATACTCGCCGGGACCATATTTATCTTTACGACGTTGATCTTTCTTACTCAATCCAACATCCCTTTTTATATTATTGTTGTTATTATTGTTATTGTTATTACGAATCTCGAAAAAAAAATTTTAATTAAAAAAATAATATACCAGTCTAATTTTAATCGACGTCCTTCAACATTAGTACCATTATATTTATCAAAGGCATCTTCGGCATCTCTTCTATCTTCAAACTCAACAAATGCAAAGCTGATAATAATTTTTTTTTAAAGTAAATTTTGCAATTAATATCACTTACTATTAATTAATATATATATATATATAATTATATGAATTAAATAAATAAATTTCTTTAATTACCCTTTGTTTCGTCCGGTATAATGATCAGTTTGAACGGTTACTTTTCTTAGACGACCATATCGTTCAAACATATCAGCTACATCTTGTTCATGAAAAGAATAAGGTAGATTACCTACATAAAGTGTTGTTGAATCTCTTCTTTCTTTTTCAGATCCACTATTATTTTATAGTCATCAACAACATTGTCAAAACAAAATATATTATTGTTAGATATTATCAAAAGCTCTTGAAAGATCCTGAAAATTATTTATCATTAGTCCGTTCAAACTAACTGCAATCCATTCATCATTCACTAATTCAATCATTCCGCTTCAACCAAAATCCAATCCAAATCATATTCATATTCATATAAATATAAATATATTGCATGTTATATTAAATTCATATTAAACACCTCTACAAATAATTACCGATCAATAGGTTTACTCCTTCTTGGTGGGCCTCTTCTTTCAGGTGGATATGGATGGTCACGGTAACCTCTATCATCTCGATATCCACTTCTACCGTAACTACGATCATATTTATCGTCCCTAGCGTATCGATCATCTCTGTATCGGTCATCTTTACCATTACGATAACCACCTCCTCTAGGCGATTGGCTTCTACGTCTTGGTGGGGAGTAAGATGAATGACGATAACCACTGCCGCCTCCTTCTTTTCCACCACTACCACCACCACTTCTTGGTGAAATAGAGCGATCTTTCCTTGAGCTACTGTTGTAAGCATGGCTGCTAGCAGCTGATTCAGGAAGTTGTGTTGTAGGTAGAACAGAAGGTTCTGACCTAGAAATTCCGTTTTGTGGGTCCATTTTTATTTTTTAAAGGAAAAATTTTTGTTTTTCTATTTTTTTGTTATTGTATTAAAAATGAAAATCTAAAAGGTTCTATTTGGTGCAACTATATTAATACGGTACACTAAAATGACAGATTTGGGAATTGTGAAAAATGCAATCAAATTTTTATTTTTTTATTTAAAAAAATATACATGATGATGATGACAACGATTAAAATTTTCGCAATTAATTATCTAAATATTGATAATGAGAATAAAAAGGATGAGTGAGAAGGGAAAAAAATTTTTTTTTAAGAAAATTATATTTGAGTTGTTATCCATTCAAGTAATTGTCTTTCTTGTGCCCTTATTTCTTCATAGAGCGCATTATTAGCAGAAGTGCCTTGAACTGATTGGGAAGTTGTCATGAGGTTTAATAATCCATTGTCATTGTTTTTATTATAATTATTATTATTGTGGTAGTTGTTTGTGCTATTGCTGTTATTATAAAAAGAAGATGATTCCAAAGATAGTTGATGATGACGATGTTGTTGATTTGTTGAATTAAGATTATTACTAGCATTGAAATTATTAGTATTAGGATATTGAAGTATATTATTATACAATGGTATGTTGTTTGAAGTATTATTATTATCATTATTATTATTATTATATTCTATATTATTACTAATTTTTTGGTTTTTATATTCTATATTATTATTATATTCTATATTATTATTATTGTTGTTGTTGTTGTTGTTGTTGTGTTTTTCCAATTGTTTATCAATTACTGCTGCTGAATTAGATGACAATGTTGCTAGCGATGACGAGGATTCCATGGATTTAGTCGATTGGAGTATATTGAGCAATGAATTCTTTCGTTGAGTTTCTAAATTATTAAATATTGATGGTACAAATGTTTTATTGTTATTGGGTGCTGTAATTGTGGTAGTGGCGGTCTCAACATTTTGATTTTTGACAATGATTCTTTTATTATAATCAGAGATAACAGGCTCGTATAAACCAACCGAGGTGTTATGATCAAATAATGATCGGTCAGGATCCAGTTTAGCAAAAGGTATTCTATGATTAGGTTGAAAAGAAATTGGAGTTGAAATAGTAATATTATTATTGCTAATACTACCGCTATTATTATTATTATCATTAGTGGTGGCGGCGGCGGCGGCGGCGGTGACTGTGCTATTATTAATGTTGTTTTTATTATTTAATTTACCAAGATCAATTTTAACTGATATAGGCTTTAGGTTTAATTTGGTATTTACTTTGATGAGCTTATATTCAGAGTTGTCATTAGTTATTAGATTATTATCATCATTAGCATTATCATTATTATTATTACTACCATCGTCCTTATTATCATTTTCATTATTAGCAAAATCATCTTTAGATGGTTGATGATTCTTTTCACCAAATGCATGAGGAGTCAGAGAAATCCTGATTGGTCGAAATCTTAAATTCATTTTTGTGTTTACATTAATCAATTCATATTTAGTGGTTTCATTACTATTATTATTATTATTACTGGTTGTTGCTGTTTCATAAAAATCACTAAAGGTAGTATTACTGGTGCTAGTATCATGGTTTGGTCTTGTATTTTTTGTATAATTTAAATCCGCCTTAGCTTTACCTTTTTTATTATTAACAAAATTATCGGATGAATTATTTTTGTAATTATTACTGTTGCCATTGTTGCTATTGCTATTATGATAAATAAATGTGGTATGATCAAATATTGAGTTTTCATCCTCTATGTGATGACCATGATCATCAATAAAAGCCAAATTTTCGTTCTCTTCATCCTCTTCTATGCCATCACTTTCAGAACAAGTGATTGCTGATTCGTGCGAGGGTTTTATAGCATAATTGTTATCATCTAACCAATATGGTTTCTTATTCCTTCCTATCTTACTGCCATTATTGTTATTATTATTTTTGTTTTTATTTTTACAAGTCTTTTGTATTGATACCCATTTTCGTAAGCGACTTTTTTTAAAAAAAAGCTATTAAAAAAAATTTAGGAGAAGATATGTATATATATATATATATATCAACAAAAGCTTTATGTACTTACGTAACAAATGGAACAACCATATAATATCTACTGCTACCATATTTAACACAACCACCACCACAATTATAAGGTGATTCTTTATTACGATTTTTTGTCCAAGTGGGTAAATCTGAAAGATTATGCCATTCTATTTTCTATTATTTTTTTAAAATATCAATAATGATACATACATACATATGTTCTTATTATTGAACAACAATATAACTGATCAATAACTTACACTGATTTCTTTACGTGTCTGTGGACAAAAATTAGCACCTTCTAGTACACCAGCCACTATATATAGTCTGATCCTTTGGCCACGAATTGTTACTTCAACAAAATCATTTTCTTTAATCAATGGTGTGATATCATACCCAGTCTCCTCAAACACCTAATTATATTGATATAAGAGATTATTTTTCTCTAAATAAATATTTATGCATTCATGTATGTATGTATTGACGTACCTCTCTAACGGCACAAATTGAATCAAGTTCATCTTTATTTATTTTGCCTTTTGGAAAACCCCAACCTGATCGTGATGACCAACCTTTTACCAATAAAACCTTATCCATAGTAAGATTTAACATTATTGCGCCGCATACTGGAACCCTTATTTTATACTGCATGAAATCCCCAAACGCCTTTTCATGCTCATTTCTCCATTTGTAAAGCAATGGACAATGATCAAAAAGTGTTATTAGAGTCAAGTTGAAAATATAGTTGTAGTGAAATAATTATTGTGACAAGTATTTGGAAAGAAAAAGGATATATCTTGCAGAAAAGCCTTTTAATGTAAAGCTGGGTAGGCTTGAATTTTGTTCACGAACAAAATCTTCATAGAACCAATGAGCCTGTTCGATTTGAAAGCAGATACGTTCTATGGAAGACAATTCCTCTTCGGGGACATTTATTATAAAACGACTATAAAAAGGATTTTCAATAATCTTTTACAATTGTTGCACACGATGAGTAATTAACAAAATAATATAATATACCTTGATAGGTCATCTAGAATTTGAGTAAAGTCTGCATTCTCAAACGACATTCTTTCAGATTAAAGATGTGAAAATTTTTTTTTGATAGAAATCACGATAATGTAGGAGAATCATGTGACTGATATTTGTACGTTGTTCCTTTGCCTTTTCATTTGTGTAAAATTATTATTGGAGAGTGAGTGACTCCAATTTTCACGATCCGATGTGATTTATTTAGTTCCTAGTTTGTTTAGATGTTCTATACCTTTGAATATGGTTACACATCATGACAGACAACCATTGTTGTACACGCCCTGATTTAACACTATTTTAATTGTATGTGAACTCAATGATGGATTATTTCTTGTAAAGTCAATCATTATAAAAATTGAGTGTCAGATTTAATAAACTATCATTCTACAAGCCCATCTCGCTGGCCAAAATTAAATGTTTTTTTTCAGAAAATTTTTGGTTTATTTCAGTCAAATCGTTCAAAATGGCCTTTTGGAACTCCTGAAAGTTTGGCAGGATATTTTCACGGTCAGCTTTTTTGCTCAGTGTATAAAAACTGGCACCAGTTTGGGAGAAAAATACTAACATCTAGCATGTTACGCATCCATGGGTGATTTAATTGTGGAAAACTGAGAAAGGCTTTACATGACCAAGAAGAGGCCACTTTACTTCAACTTGAAAGTCAGCTTTAATTTGCCATCCAGCCTGCCCAGTTGATAAGGGACCTCGTTAACAATTTTACAATTTTTTGGCTTGATATTAAGGAGTAATGGTTGTGACTTCGTGCTTTATCTTCGGGTGAATAGATGATTTTATTGACGAGATCCATTAAATTCTGTTAATTTATCTGGTCTTTTTCAAAATCAAATTTTCGATAACAACAAACAACATGGGTGCGATACGATTAGCTGGTATTTTGATATTATTCATTTTTCATACTACCTAGTAATATCTAGATCAGTCAACAATGTCTATGGTGTGGTTAAAATTGTTAAATCGAGAATGGATAAATTTCATAGACTTTGCTTGACATATCTCTTTATTTCTGAAATAAGAATTATATTCTCTGTAATAAACTTAAAAAACAATTCTTTTCATTTTACTTGATAAAACTTTCATTGTTGGAAATTAAACCGTGAGCTTTAATTGTCAGAGTGGTATAGGACTCTGAGGTTTTGGTTGTTTGTTTTGATATAAAGCAGAGGCTTAGTGTTAAAGTTGTTCGGCAAGGTATAAATATAAAGTGATGGCAGTTATATTAACTAAATTCATTATCGCATATTGCTATTGTACCAAGTTAAAGAATTGTTGTAAATGCATGGCTCCAAACCAACAGAGCTTTTAATTGGCCAAAGTAAATAGAAAGAAAATTTATAAAAGCCGTCCTTATTTATATCATCAAGTGTGTTTACAGATTCACATATATACAAGAGGCATCAATTAACCGATCAAAAGTTAAGTCATAATTATAGTTGTTTGCCATAATTGATTTTGGAGGAAAAGTGATTATGAAAATAATTACGGATTCTTAATATGAATGAACATAATAATAAAATAACTATATATTAATTAATATGCCATTTGGCTTAAAGAATTCAAATAATCACAGAGATACTTTTGGCAACTATTAAGGTTAATTGTGACATTACAGATCATTTATTAAGAACAACTACGTCAAACTATTGTAATGACCATATGAGTTAAATGACAGAAACAAGAATTATTTTGTAAATAAAAAGATAAATAATTATTAATTAATTAAATGTTAATTTCTAATTAATTAATAATGAAATTTTTATTCACCTTCAACATTTGAAAGAAGAGAGTTAAAATCAAGATCATTTAATGAACTATCATTACTTGTATAACTTTTTAAGCTTTTTGATTTAGCAATCTCTTCATCTAATATTCTACTATGATATGCATCTGGATGTGATTTGTGTGTTTGTCGTGAATCACTTCTGTCATCATTATTGAAATCAATTTCACATTCATCACCTATATATAAAAAAAAATTTGAATAATCTTTTCAAAGTTTCCAGTGTTTCATTTTTATGAAATTTTTCCCATTTCTTAAAAGCAAAATCATTCGGCTCTCTACTAGTTGGTCTTTTTGATGGATCCACATCCCAACACCTCTACATAATTTGTGCATAATCATCAGGCATTCCAGGTAATATTGATGGTCATTAACCTTCTCATGTATCAAAAATTGAACAATGATTGTGAGTTCTATCATCAAATATTGGATGACCTGCAAATACTTCCCACATCAACATCCCAACACTATAGATATCAGTTTCTTTGGTGTTCTTTTTGCCTCTAAATAGTTCAGGTGTAATGTATGATACAATTACATAGGCTTTACCCAATGATTTTTCATCAACTAATACACATAATCCCTGATTTTTATATGTATATCATATAATGTATGTAATACACAAATATCTAAAGATTAATAATTCTGTCTTTTAATGTTAAATTTAAATGATTTTCATTGCATAATTTCTATTATTTGGAAATTTAGTTATACTATAACAAGCAACAATTGTTCAAGTAGTATTATAATAATAAATAATCATGTAAATCGCCAAACCAATTTCTAAATAAAGATAACACGCACCAACCCACCAATAAAATTGGATATTTTCATGATGCTGCGCAAATTGCGGAAAAATACATGATTGTTTATTTTTGTTTTAAATAAAATCAATTACCTTATCAAAAAAAGGAAATTTTTCCTGGGTTACTTTGAATTATTTAACCTTTTTAATACTACATATTGAGCACCTAAATAACTAAATTCTTTTTTATTTTCATGTCCAAGTAGTGAAAAGACTCTATCAGAATATCTTGTCAATTTACACTTGTTGCATTTTTTTGGTTTGCCTTCTTTATAAGTTGCATTATTTAATTCAATGTCATAAATAAACTTTTCCTTGCAAAATTATTTTATTTTCAGAAAGCTCTTTGACTAATGGAAGAAAATTATCTTTTGTGCTTTCAACATCAGAACTAGTAACTGTTGCATTATGATTCATTTCACCATAAATTTAAATACAAATTCCAGTCTTTCTGGTGACTTTATATGAAATTTAAAATTTAAAATTTATTAATCTACATATTGGATAGAGTGGAGTAAGGTTCCGAACAGAACAGAATAAATTCGGAAAAAATCTGATCTGGAATCTGAGATATTATGAATGGTATATTCATACATAATAATAATGATATTATTATTAGGATGATTATAATATATATTAATACAGTATAATGTTACTATTCCATGAATGGTATATTAATAACGTTATTATTGTTAATGCAAACAGCAGTTGTATAATGTATCATTTTTAAATGATGTTGATGGATATATATATATATATATATATATATATATATATATAATGCAATAAAATTTTTTAATTATTTATATAAGTATATACAAAAAAATAGATCAAATTACACATTTAAAAAAATAAAAATAAAAGTTTATGGCCACCACTTGATCTGACACTTGATTAAAAAAAGCTTTGTTTTTTGCACAAGACTACCACAGCTCAGACCCTCAAAAAAAATTTTTTTTTTGTTTTCTGTCCCATTACACAACGAACAAAAAAAATAATTTAAATTTCTTCCTCATCAATAATGTTCTTGGTAATATAGTGATGGGTGGATATAATTATCTTTTCCTAATCTGCTTTTGTGTGTGCAGTTGTTGATTTTGTGACTAATTTTCCTCACATTCTAAATATTAACCAGTTACTGAATGTCCAAAGTAATAACATCCCTCATTATGTGCCACTATTAGTTCTTGAGATGACTATTGATAAAAGTCTATGCTGCTGCTGATGAGATTTGTTATATTTTTTTCTGTGAAATATTGGGTGTTCCATTCTTGTAGATCACCAAACATAGATCACATGAGCATAGTGGAATTTTGTTTTTGATCGACATTCGAAATTATCACGTTACACGACCCTCACTTATTATACGGAAATACAAAATAATTTAATTGTCATTATTTAGAATCTGGACTTTGCTCTTAGATGTAAAGAAAAAATTATAATAAGATTATACTGGCATTTATTTCAGATTACATATACTAGGAAGAAAATCAACATCCTTTTGCAAATGTATTGGAGAATCATCTTGTTAATTTCAATGAATATTATGTTGAAAATTTTCACAGCAGGTTACATGCTAATATTAATGTAAATCAAAATGCAGAATCAATTATTAATCAGGCATTTGTAATTGATAAGTTCAAAAATATATATATATATACACACTACCCAGACAAAAGTTTGTGAATGATGTTTTTTGTTAATTACGCAAAATGCTACATAATAACAACACATAAAATTTTAACATTATATGGCCTATGTTCTTGTTCATTTTTGTATAAAATTTGATGTATTTTGTATTTCTAGTACTTTATTAATTAAAAAAAACGAAATACTTTTTTTTTGAAAAGATCATCAAATAGTTAAAATTGAATTTTTTTGCAAATCATGATTTAGAAAAAAAATAACAAAAAATAAAATCTAGATGCATTAAAGTATTTAGAATTGCTGTATGTGAAATTGAAATTATGTGAAATTGAAATATTATGGAGTGGGTTGACTAATTTGAATTTCACACATATGTGAATTGCGAATTCATTTTCACATACAACAGAATCATATAATTTATTCACCAAAATTATAGCTTTTATATGATATAATTTTAAATATTTTTATTATGAGAATTTTTTGAGAAAACACAAATATACTGTGAACATCTTAAAATTTAATCAACTTTCGTTTTTTTTTTAATTAATAAAGTACTAGAAATACAAAATACATCAAATTTCATATGAAAACCTAGGCTGTATAATATTAAAATTTTATGTGTTGTTATTATGTAGCATTTTGCGTAATTAACAAAAAACATCGTTCACAAACTTTTGCCTGGGTAGAGAGAGAGTGTGTGTATATATATATAATAAAACAATAAGAAAATGAATTTACTAATTTTTTAATGAACTCCTTTAAATCAGTTTTTGTTGATACCTTTAAAAAACTGAGCATTGTCATCCTGAAACAAATATCCTATTATTAGAATCTTTATAGTGGGATCAACTGCAATTCTAATATTTGAATGTAGTAACAACTATTCATTTTGCTGTCCTCCTTTTCCTGAAAAGCACCCCCACACCATTATACCACCACAATGTTTACAGTAGGATTTACCAGTTGTTCTCCAAACACGACCTGGACCATCCATTTTTAAATATAGTAAACCTGCTTTTGTCATTTCACATCACATTTTTCCACTTTCTAATATACCAACCCATTTTTTTTCCATGCACCAATTTAAACAGTTAATTCTATGCTTTTCATTAATTAAATGCTTAGATACAGGAACATGAGAATAAATATTTAAAAACTTCTGATAATTGAAACCTGCATT